>VWZD01003515.1:530660-575721 GCA_013396695.1 Sakesphorus luctuosus | reverse complement strand
CAAGGTGTGGCCTCACCAACGCAGAGTACAGGGGAAGGATCACTGCCCTGGGCCTGCTGGCCACGCTAGTTTTGATACAGGACAGGATCCCATTGGCCTTCTTGGCCACCTGGGCACACTGTTGGCTCCTGTTGAGCTTCCTGTCAATTAGTACCCCCAAAACATCAGAAGGTACTTCCAAGAGCTCATGGAGCGAGGTGTGGACAATGATGATGCATTGATGCAAGCATAGCTTGTGGGAAGCTGGTTTACTGGATACACTTTGCTAGCAGACAAATTGCACTGGCACATGCAGGTGAGGGTAAAGCAAAGCCACCAGAACAGAAGGAATCTTATAAAGTGATATTCCAAGCAACTGTAGATATCCTTTATGAAGGAAAATTATGCTTCTACTGTTCTTCTAGAAAACAGATGCAAAATTTGTTTCCAGGCTGTTAATTTGACTTCTCCTGGGTACGTCAATAACTTATTCCTGTATTTCTCACTTCTCTTTAACAGGAGGATTCCACTGAAAACTGTGGCTAGAACAAGAAATTAGTTTTAGTCCACCTTTCTAGGACAGTAAAAATCTTTCTGCACTATGTAATTTCATTTGCTACAATGAATCATTATAAAGTCAGCTGAAGTTCAAGATAACATATCTTAAGAACCTTAACAGAAAAAGGAGGAAAAAAAAGAGGTATCTACCTAATTATACATCAAAGACAACTTTTTGAATAAATTCTCTTATCTGGAATGTTAGAATTTTTTTAAGTGTTCTACTTTAGTAATAAGAACAGTGCAGCTTGAATTAACTATTCTGCATAACTGTGCTCAGATATCAGGGTGTCCAAATTTACTTTTACTTGTCCACATTATTATTATTATTATTAGAGTTTCTCACTGCATGTTTCCTACAGAAAAAAATATTCAATTCCTAATGCAGTAGTACTTCTGCTGTGGTCCCTTTTAATAACTTGAGTCTTGTCAGAATTCAGCATAGTATTTTACAAAGCTTCTTTTTGAGTTAAAGGGCATGAAGTTCCAATAATACCAGTAATGTATATTGCATTTTTATTTCAGTTTTCAATTATTTTCACATTTTTATTATCATTTTCTGCACAACAAGTGTTTATATGGGGGCAGTCTCATTTTTCACACAAGAATATATCTAATTCTGACATCCATCTGTCTGGAAATCTTTTTTATTATATTTGTCACAGCATACTTAGAGGTAAACTTACTCTGTGACATTTCAAGATATAACAGTGTTTTCTCATGCACACTAATGCAAATCCTAAAAGTCTCCCATACTATCTTGGGAATTTGCCCTAAATCATAGATACAATATTTTTCAAGGTATTTTCAATACTCATGTTAATTTTAATTTGAAACACTTAATCAAAGTTGATCAGAGCTGAGGTTGGAAGGGAGCTTTGGAGGTCTTCTTGTCCAAGCCCCAGGCACAAGCAGACACACCTGGAGTTTGTTGCCAAGGACCAGATCCAGACAGCTTTCAAATATCTCCAAAGTGAGAGACTCCATAACTTCCATGGGCAAGCTGTGCCAGTGCTCTGTCAGCCTCACTGTGAAAAGGTGTTTCCTGATGTTCAGAGGGAAACTCCTGTATTGCCCACCAGCTCTGATCCTGCCACTGGGCACCGCTGGGAAGGGCCTGGGTCTCTCCTCTTTGCACTCTCCCTTCAGTTATCTGTATACATTGATGAGATCCCCTTGAGCCTTCTCTTGTCTGAGCTGAACAGTCTCAGCACTCTCCACTTTTGCTCATAGGAGACACGCTCCATTTCCTCAGTTGTTTTCATGGCAGTTCATTGGACTCTCTCCAGAATGCCCATGTCTCACTTGTGCTGGGGATCTGGGACAGGGTGCATTACTCCTGGCATGGCCGTAGGAGTGCTGAGTAGAGCGACAGGATCACCTCCCCTGACCTGCCTAACACATCACAACAATGCCCTGGCCTTTTTCTGTTGCAAGGGCACAGAGCTGGCTCATGCTCAATTTGGATACCACCAGCACTTCCAGGCCTTTTGCTTCCAAGCTGCTTTCCTGCTGGGTGGTCCCAGCACGGGGTTGTTCATCCCCACATTCTAAATAAGCCTGCAGTGTGCCTCTGCAGCAGAAAAGAATTACAGGATGTTCTACTGAATTAGTGTTGCCAGCAGGTCAAGAGACAGAAACACTTGAGGGGAGGGTGTTGGATTCAGTATTAAGTACTGAGGTACGTGGCTTGTTATTTGCCTCCAACTAGATTTTGTGCCACTGATCACAACCCCCTGGGCTCAGCTGTTAACTCAGCTTTCAATCCCTCTCGTTGCCTGGTCATTCAGCCCACACTGCAGCTTCCCTGGCAACATATTTAGGGAGGCAGTGCTGAATGCCTCACTGAAGACAAGGTATGCAATATCCACTGCTCTTAAGTTTACCAGAACCCTTATTTCCTCTCATATTTTTTAGTTTCCATTAATACATCAACACTCCTGATGTGCTGTGGTTAGCGTTTGTAATAGAAAATAGTTTAGACATTTGGTATTTATCAATTAGCTTATTGCCCCTGAAATCACCAATACATCACTGCCTTCACTCTGGACCAGGAATCAGCCTTTAATGCTGGGAAGAGCAAGAAAAACAGAGAAGCAACCAATGGTTTTGGGTTTACCTTCTTAACCTTTTTTTCTTTATGAATTCACTTATTTGAGGTAGCCCTGGGGATGTGTCTATGAGATGTCTGAAAGAATAGAGAATTATGGGCTGGTAATTGGAACAGAAAAATGTTCTGTACCCACAGTTCTTGAAAAAAAAAAAAAAGAAACAGATGAGCAGGACATGAAAAGTTAAAATCACTAATAGAACAAAAGGCGTTTTGATACAATAAAAGACTATTCAGAGACAACAGACTCAATTGCTCCTCAATTTTGACTAAATACCAGAGCAGGTCTATCTTCTGTACTGAACAAACCAAGGGTTCTTTTGGAAAAAAATGGGAAAGCCTTGGCAACATAGAACTATTAAAAACTAATGGAAATCATACAGCAAATCAGAAGTCACAAAGAACAACTTAAAACTATAAATTCCTTACACAGTTTACCCCAGGGCAGTTTCTTTGTTTCAGATAAACTTCATATTGGAATTTAGACGTGTTTCCAAATGATTCACCTCTTTACCTGCAACATCCAAAACCTTTTAAATAATGTCCCTGAAAAATAAGAGTTAAATTCCTTCTTTTTTGAGATGTTAATTTTTAGAGCAGAGGTGTCATAGGAGACAATTATGAAATCTCAAAATAAAATCCATCTTTCAAAGGATAAAAAGTAGTACAGTTACATAATTCAAAAGGTAGAGTAATAAAATAATAATAACACTGGCAACTTCTTCCTAAAGATCTCAGAAAGCTGTACAAATATTGATGTAGATGTAAGCATTATAATTTACCTGGGAATTAGGAAATAGTTTCCATTTCATTTCAGAGACAAAAAAGGCACAAAAAGTTTAACTATTTAGCTCAGGGCCGCTGTGCATGGCCACTATTTAAAAAATGTAACTGAATATTGCTCTAAAGTCACACACCTGCTTGCTGGATTCAGGAGCACTATCTATCCAAAAAAAAGATCACCTTGTGCCTTACGCTGGCAAACAAAAGAAGTTACAGACCTACCAGTACAGTATCTCAGTAGTGGAACACGTATAACTTACAGTACAGAACAAAGGAAAGGGCAAAGTTCTGAGGATGACCATTTGGGGAGGTGTCTCTTGGCTTGCTTGGTTAGCCTATTTCATTGTCTTACCTGCTTTTATTACTGGAGCAAGTGTGAACAGGTGTAAAAAGACTAACTGATTTGAAGAAATGCAAAACAGAATCACCTGGACAAAATTACCTTCCAGTGTAAAAATGTGACTGATAAGGTGGTGGCAGGAAGGAGGTGTATGTTTATATGTGGTTGTGAGGTTTGTCAGTGTAGGGTTGAGTCTATTCTGCAGGTTACTTCCCAAGGTAGGAAACAACCAGAATCTATTCTGCTTCTCTAACAATGTGGTATTGGACTCACAGGGCAGTGCAGCAACACAGTCAGCAGCATCCTGGACTGGCTACTGTAGAGAGGAGCCATCAAGAGTGTAATTCACTGGTGTTACCCTGAGATATTTCAATACAATTTCACAAGAGAAATCAAACAAAAAAGTGAAAGGCAAAATTCTTTCATGATATGGTATTAGCTAATGTTTTACTTTTTAAAGCAGGGGATAAGCAATTGGACATATCTAATTTTGCTTAATAAACTGCTTTTTACCTTTACACTGAAATTAGCAGTCTATTTGATGAGCAAATAATTTTAATCTCATTTCACTGTGCCTCCTAAACCTAACATGGCACTTGTAGGAATCCAATCTGTTGCTGAAAAAGCACTGCTTGTTCAGGTGACATTTGAGTGGAAGTAGCTTTAAATTTACAATTCTGTTCTTTCCAAAATGTCATGTATTTCTAAGCAACATGAAGAACACCAGCTCTGTGGGATTGTACCACTTTGCCCAATTAACAGATCAAAACACAGTGGAAAAGACAAGAAATGCTTGGGTCAACCTGAACATTGAATATCCCAGGACAATTCAGATTCAATTGCTCAAATGGTTTTACCTATTATCAACCAACATAGTTCTTTCTAGCCCGGGATATCAGGAGTCCTGGTTGCTACTTTGTATTGTGAAAGGGCTAGATAATATCAGAATGATTCAATGGAAAATGCTTTGGTTTAATAGTAACGTAAAGTTTTGACAGAAATCATACATCAAAGCCAAAAATGTCTGTATTTTAAAAAGCTTTGCCAAATTTTTATTTGTACTAATGTCAGTCTGGTAATCTTTATATTAATTCTCCTTTTCTGCAACACATGTAGAAGACTAACACACTCACGTACATTCCTTTCCTGTAAATTTTAGGCATTCACCTAACCAAAGGGACAGATCCTGAAGTGCACTATAGTTGGAATTCTATGGACCTTAACAGATCTAGAAGCATATTTTGTTGGCCAAATAACAGGAATAACGTAATAAGGAATTAGGAAAAAAACTATAACAGCTACTGATGTAGAAATCTGCAAATTGAGAGTTTTTGTCAAGGCTTTATCTGGAATTATGTGATTTTTTTATTATTATTATTTCTTGTTTGGGTTTTTTTTTAATTTGCTTGTATTAGAAGAGGTGAATTTGTGTCTTAAAAATAAACAGGAATTCAAAGTGCATTTTCAAAAGTTCAGTGGACTGAATGTTTTCCTTATTGTGTTCTAAATGCTACAGATTCTCCATTGTCCTGTGTTATCTCATTTCTCTTCTTTATTCCTCAGCAGAACAGTGTCCAGGAAAATTACATCAAGGCACCTCCACAGAAAAAATGACGAAGTATATTCAGAAGATATTAATAAATTTGGCAACCCTGATTTATACAAGGCAGTGGCAGAGGTTTTTTACATTTTGCACACAAAATTGCAGCTTATTTTAAAAAAATCCAACTGCTTTCCATCTTTCGACAACAAAACCTTTCTTCTCTTTTGGGTGAAATCTTAAAAACATATCTCAATGTATTTCTTTTTATAAGCAGTTCATAATACTTAAGAAAGAATATTCTCATTTCATTAAATTGAAAAATAATGTGGATCATCTGGGACTCAAAACCCTCACAGTCCACTAGAGAAAAATCATACGAGAAAATGGGAAATAGGAAACTATTTCTGTATCAGAGCTAAAATAGGTGATCTTTAGAAACATGAACAAATCAGATTTCATGGAAGTGGATTTATTTTCTGCACAAGTTACACCATCAGTAATTTACACAATATTCAGAAGCCAGAATACTGAAAGAGAAGCGTGCAAGAACAAACACTTCCCAAACAGCATCTTGCTGCTGAAGGTAACAGAGCTTTTCCCACAGCTTACCACTCTATAGAGCTGATAATTAAACCAACATGTGCCCCTGAACTGTTAGTCTCTCATATCTCAGATAAGTGCCATCAACTGCATCACGATAGAAGAGCTGAGTCTTTGTCTCTGCACCTGGAAAGCTTTCACCCTGCAGACACTTCATGAAAATGAGTGTATTTCTTCAGAAAGTTTTAGTTTTGCTAAGTGACAAAATTTATTATTTTTAAAGAATATTTCATCAGAAAATTCATTATCTGAATTCTTGAGCTTCCTGTTGGAGATGAATGGATTTTTCTGATACCATTTTTCATTAGTTTCCTTCCATAGAGAGATCGTAATATATTCTTAATAAAATAGTTGTCCGAGGAAATCAGAAAGACAGACACTTTAAAGAATATGAAAACAGTGCACAAAGAGGACTTAAGATCCTCCCAAGGAATCTGTATCAATTATCCACAGTATGTATTGTCCACAGTGTGTAGATGGAGAGTCAGGAGCAGAAGTCATTTTGTTGTCTGTGGTCCCAAATCAGAGCTCTCAGTTTTTTGAGTAGGCTGAATGGAAAAACAAGTCTGGCGGTCTTGAACAGTATACACTGAATTTGTTACAACTTTCTCATTGTTAAAGGTCCACCATATGCCTCCAAGTCCTTTGTTTGGCACCTTATCAGAATGGTTAATAGTATTATGTTAATAAAATAGTCCAGAGACTGTTCTCTGGCTGCACACTATGTGGCATTTGACCCTGAGTCCCTCTGGGCCCCATGAATTGTCCCTCTGATCACAAAACAATTAATTTTTACTGTGTTCTCTTTTCATTTCAAAACACCTGAAATAACATGTGAGCTGTCAACACAGCACCTCCAGTTTCGGTTGTTCTCTGTCTGCCTAATTTTAAATCTAAAAATAAGACTTGAATATTCCTTCCATCATGATATGTCACACTATAACAGCAGACAAAAAATGAGTATGTATTACCATATACTACTGCTATGGCTGGTTGCTGTACTGTAATTAAAAATTGTTGATGGTTCTACTATACATGTCTAATTCATAGATTTTATCATTTAGCCTTAAAAGATAATGGTTTCATCTTCCTTCATTTACTTGAGTGAGTAATCCTGACTTGTGAAAGGAATCCTGTTAATGAGTCACATCAGTAAAGATGCAGAATTGGTCCCAAAATGAGAATAACTTTCACAGTGTAAACTTTAATTGAAAGCTGTATTTCTTTCTTTTCCTTCTACCTCTAAATAAAAAAGAACAGCATCATCTGAACAAAAATGAAAACATGTAGACATTCCCAGTTAACCCTGGATCTGTTTTCAGAATGAAACACAAAATTCATGAGGTGAGCAGTCATTACAGGGTTGTAATTTATTTCAGAAAAACTCTCTGAAATGCAGTTCAGGTGTTTATCTTTGCTCATATTCAGTTATCAGTGCTCTTCTAAGACAAAATTCAAAGGCTCTTATTGCTAATGTTAGGAGATGCTGAGTTTGGATTAACTTCACACACAATGCAAGCCCACACTCACTTTAAATCCAGTAGGAAATAGCAAGATCCAAAAGAAATATTTGTTCCTGGATAATGCCAATGTATCATGACTTCTTGTTGGCAAATGTGAGGCTTTTACACGTGTTATGAGTGTCTATCGACTCTCACTACAAAAGAAATTCAGTCATTTTTATGCAGTGCCTCTGCTGTGGGACTTCCCAGACCCACAAGTTACCCCTTGCACTGAACAGCTCACATTCTGTAACACTGTATTTTTTCCCACAACATTGTTATTTTAGTCACTATGCAAAATGATGTGCCAGCGCATCAACAGAGATCTTGTATCACTTAGGATACCACCACACCAAAGTGCTAAATCACAGTGAAGAATGATGTTTCTTTGAGGGACATGAACTCCAGGCTACTAAGGCAAATAAAACAATCCAGTTTCTTCTGCTCAGAAGAACTAGGGACATGAATGTATATCACAGATGCTAGGAAAAAAATTATGCATCAAAACTGGTGACAGAAGGATGCAACATTCAAAGTACTAACAGTGCCATAGGGCTAATGCAAAGGCAGCCAAGACAATGAGGATTCTGATGATTTACCTTTCTTTGTGCTGCTTATTTTAACTCATAAAATTGTAACAGGGTTTGTAAAGGCAAAGTTGGAACCTCATGAGCTAAAATGCTGCCATGATAACTCAGTCCTCCAGCTCAGTCCTTTTAGCAATGCAGGAATCTGCCCTTATCCACATATCAATTTCAGACCACAAAGAACTTTTGAGACAGAGGTTAAACATTAAAAGCACAAGAAACCACAGATAACACCTCAGTAGAATACAACAGAAAGCAACATGAAGGAAAGTTTGACTCACAGCTCAGTGGAAGGGGCCAAGAGCAGAATGAGCAAAAGCTCTTGGGTGTGTTATCAGCTAAAGCCTTGCTCAAGACAGCAGACATGGATTAAAAAAAAAAAAAATACTAGCTTAGGCAAGTCTTAGAAAAGCTTAGCCACCATTGAAATTCCAGCAGGTAAATAAAAACAACTCCAAAAAATCAGGAGGCCTCTGGCTGAGGCTCATAGGAATTGAGGCATAAATTTCATTTATATATCTGTATATACAAATATATGCACTGAGCACCTAAGAGGCCTTATCAAAAGGCTAAAGTATGTTGGCTGGAATAACTGGAAATTATTCCTTGTGCAAAGATTTTCTTCCAAGTCCTCAATTACCAAGGTATTGGCTGAAATGCTCTCAGAACTACCATATGATGAGACAATGCACCAGTGGGGTGGATCCTTTGGAACAGCCTTGAAAGACTGGAAGATTAGAACCTTCCATGATGAAAAGCAAGATGAATAGGTCCAAAACTAAATTAATGCTTCCTCAGACTACAGAAAGGAGAATAATTTTAACCTGGGAGCAAAGAAAAGCTGGACATTGGGAATGCAAGTATGGGATGGTACTGACCACAGAGGAGTAGAAATAAAACTCAGGGGACTTTTGAAGGTGTCTAACAATTTTCAAACTGGTATTCCAAAAGACTTAGCACTCGCATTCACATGAAAATACTTCCAACAAATGTCTCAAATTATCATATGGACAGGTAGCAGCAAATATTGAGCTTGTGTTTACGAAGCAGTGAGAAAAAAGAAGGGATCCAGACAGTTATTGCACTGTTTGGACCTCAGTGGAAGACAGTGCTTTCGGACTGATAATGCTGATAGACAGAAATAAATACAAAGTTAATTCAAAAGCGGATAAGTCCAGACTAAACTTGACAGTGCCCTTTTTAAAGAGAGCTGGCTTTAAAAGAAAATCCTTAGACATCTTCTGTCCAGACTTCAGTAAAATAGCTGATACAGGACTATGTGGGAAATTAATAAATAATGCTAGAGAAGAAAGAGGCATACGAGGAACTGTTAGACAGAAAGGAAAAGTGGAAATAGAGTGTTGGATAGTTGACAGTTTGAAAGGGGCAATTTGACAGCGGAGGGAGCTTAATGGTATTTACTTGAGGACCAGTTCTCGGGCCAGTTCTTTTTAAATTTTCTTTCATGATCATGGCATAAAAATGAGTGGTATGATGACTCAAAGCAAAGAATTATTGTCAATACAAAACAAAATCACTGCAGAGAAAAATTGGAGTGATCTGAGGACAGGAATAATGGAAAGAAGAATCTGAACTGCAATAATATTTACTTGAGGACCTAAATGCAAGTCTTTTTGCAGTAAATTTAGGAAATTACTAGCAAAAAATAACTGAAGAAAAGGACCTATCTTGGCTATGAGGGGCCAAATTACCAGGAAACTCGAATATCCTTCCTGTCTTGCACCAGCATTTATCTGAGGATAAATGAGCACGTAGAACAGATACTCCCACTGCATGTGATGCAGTTTCAGATGTTCAGCTGCCCGGACTCCCAGTCTGTGACAAGAATGAAAATAAAATCAGGATGTATTTTTTGAGGTATTTTCTGTGGACACAGAGAACCATATGTGCCATTACAGAAGGCCCTGGTAACCAGTGGAAATTGCAGATAGACATCAAATAAAAGGAAGACCAGACGGAGATAGGCTGCTAGGAAAAGTGCAAGCATTATGGTTGATATAATAGCAGAGTTCTGAGGCTGAAGTTGCAGAAGATCTTGGCCAATCCTTTTTCCTTGGGTTGAAGCAGCCAGTCTTTGTTAGCCTGTCTTTGTTGGAAGCAAAGTGACAGTCCTGAACTAGAAACAAACTGTGGTGGGGTGGCTATTCTCTTTTTTTTTCTTTTCTTTTTCTTTTTTTTTTTCTGTCTTAAAACAGCACAGGTATCTCAACAGACTTTTTCAGCAAAGCTTTACATTTATACTTACAGCTTCATGCAGAACCAAGATTAAAGACATAAGGAGAGATTAACAAAATAACGACTCTGTTTGCATGGTTTATCTTCCATGTCATCGTAGAAGAGTGCATTGCACCATTGTACACTCAAAGAAAGGATCAGTAACTTCCAAATATCTCACTCAGGCATTTTTACTGGTTTATACTCAAGAATTTTTGCATTTAATCAGAATAAGATTGTTGAATCTGTCATGCTGTCCTCAATAATAGTCACGGACAAATAATTCATGCAACAATTTCAACTTTGTTCCTTGATAAGGAATTGTTTGATAACATATTGATGCATAAAGTTCTTCCATCACCTCTGGTATGTGGAAGTTAAATTACAATCTGGAAACTTAGATCCCACATAATAGCCATTCTTTTGAAAATTCCTAATACAAGCTAGCACTACTGTTGTGTACTAAACCTCGCTGTTGTGGGAATACCCACCTACAAACATGGGCTATATAGGATTGTCAAAACAATTGATTGAATCTGTCTACTCTCTTCTCTTATTATTCCTGAGGCACAAGTGGGGAGGGAGCTGCCAGCCACCCAGCTCACTGCCCAGTCTTCTTTTCCATCAGTGCAGCATGTGGCAGTCACAGAAAAATGGGAACATGTCAGTGAAGGGCTCCTGTGAATGCAAGCAGCAGGAACTGGGATAGATCAGTGATTCTGGAGGTGACAGTGGCAAACAGACAAAGCTTTCCTTGATAGATATGGACAAACATATGCTGCACCACACATCAGCAATATTCCCATTGCTTCGGGGAAGCATCAATTCTTGCAAGTATACGCAATCTCATTGATTTGGACACATTCAATAAGCCTAATTCCACAAGGATTAATCAAATTTGAGTGCAAATTCCCTGGTTAGTCCATTATGTTGCAGGCACATGACCATGGAAGTGCCACGAGACATGACCCAAGTGCTTTTACAAGAAGCTGCACAGGCAGATGCATCAGAAAGAGTGAGCATAAACAACAAGAATAAATCATGGCAAAAAAAAAGATTGTCCACATATTAAAGTACCAATCTAGCATTCAAGTTACAACAACTCAGTGTTGCTCTACATAAGATTCTGTCTGTAGTCCAGGGCAAATCATCTAGTGCAGCCTCAGTGTCAGTTCTGTTCACTAGATTAGTGGCATGATAATACTTTCCTGCCTTAGAAGCCTTTTGTGAGGATCAATACATTAAGGACTCTTAAACATTCAGATCATATGTTATTGAATGATTAACAAGGTAGTAAGAAATGTCAGATGCTTCTATTAATCCCATGAAGTTCATTGCCTCAAATCCTGAGGCAGTGATGCCACATTTGTGTAAAAAGGATTTCCTGCCATCAGTGTAAAACTGAAAGGCTGTGATTTCATTGTGAACCCTTTGTTCTTGTGTTCTGACACAGTTAAATTGATGCACCTCCTTGACCTTCTCTAAACCATTAATAATTTATACACCTCTTTCATTTCACCTCTTTTTCATCTCTGTTGTTACGTAAATACCTTAATCTTTTTAATCTCTGCATGTATGGAACTCTATCCATGCCTCTGATCCTTCTTATTACTATTCTCTATTTTCTATTTCCTTTATGGCCTAGATGAAATAAAGTGACTAAACTGAATGAATATTCCAAATGGAAGGTTACTATTGCTTTATGTAAGAAGTCTATAATACATTTTATTTATTTCAGGATATTCTCTCTTTTGTTTTCCTTCTGTATGTAGGTGCTATTGAAAGCACCTACAGTAACTGCATAGTCTTTTTTCCTGAATATAGCTGCGATCATTTAGGACTTCTTAGATGTGTAAGCAGATTTAATGATTTTTTTCCAATGTTCCCTAATCTTTTCATACTTTATCAGCTGTGGTTGGGATACAGGTTTCCACACTGTAGCTCCCTGCATTCTGCACTCTAGTGTTCTCTCCATTTTGCTCTTACTTAATTTCTTCTGTCTCTCCTGGGTCAGCACAGCTTTTTCCTGAGCTTTGCTCAAAAATCCTTGTTTATCTTCCATTTGTTACTCAAATAATTAGTATTCCACTGTATCTTGTGCCTTATGCCATTGTTTTGCGTGAATCCAAACCTCATCATCTGGACACGATGAGAAGACCTTCACTCATAAATTTCACTGGTCTGTCTGTTTAGCTTTGCATTCTCCTATCTGCTTCTCTTGCTTCTCAGTGAACTCTCTTGCTTGTCTTTGGGATCTTTCCCTGTCTGCTTTCCTTTCTGTTTTGCTTTAAATCAACAGCCTCCTGACTAACTGTGCTGTACCATCGTTTTGTGTTACCCATGAGAAGGTGCCCTTTGTGCTCAAAGTCCTGGTGATGCCATTTTAGTTAAATCCAGCTGCAGTGCAGTGCAGACTATTGTCTGAGTACAGTAATCTCAGGCCAAACACATACTTTGCAAAACACACCTGGGGCTCCCTATTCAGAGCTCTTGCCTGCATGTCCTTCAGAAAGGCACTTTCCAGAAATGCATGCCTTATCTTATGGGTGACTGTTGCCAGAAGTAAAATCTTTTTTCCAAGAGTTGGGATGTGTAAAGACTGGATTGCATACTGTCTTTGAATTCATCATCCAGTCACATATATGCTCTCAATTAGATATTTGTATCTGCCAAGCAGGCAGCTCTCTGTCTGGACTTAGTGATGTCAGTCATTTCACAAATGAGGTGGAGTCCATTTCATACCAACTTCTAACATTATGACTGAAATCTCTGTAAACAAAATGCCTCAACCACATTGCTCATCCATCTTCTCATATAAGAGACAGCTTCTTGTGGTACTGTAGTTCTCAGAGTCTGGTCATTGCCAGACTATAAACTCATTAATCCACATTTTCAGTACAGTAGTATGTTGAGAGAGAGGGCACATATGCAACTCTAGTAAAGAAGCAAATACAATAATATATCCCACTGCTGGAATCCAATTCCCAGAGATGTGTGCATTGTGTTCAGGAAAGCCAGTTCAGTGTCTGCTACTAGTAGTGACTCTTGCTCCATGCTGTAGTTCTGGAGCCTTCACACCACTCAGATCGAGTGAACTTGGAATGCAGCTTTTCTGATAAGCCTGCTCACAGTGCTGGTACATAGAGGTGAGCTGGTGGAAATGTTCATTTGCAAAAGGCTCTGTCCATGAGTCTTTCTCAAAGCCATTTTTTGTGTCTCTTAATGCTTTCTGACAACTTCTGCAGGTTGATGCCTTTAGCAGACAGAGCATCCTTGCCTGCCAGCAGGACAAGTACTTCAGACAAATACTTCAGCTATAGTATTTTTATCCTTCAAACATTTATTCTTGGACCCATGACTCCTCTTATGCTGGACTACTGTGTGTTAAAACCTGCCTCCAAAGCTATTTGTAAGAGCATGCAGTATCTAGGAAGAGAGTTATTCATCCTCATTGACTCCCTTCATATACATCAATCTTACATACTCTAAATAGCATCTCAAGGCCTGACAATTATATCCTAGAAATCTACAGTGTTCAGTTCCCCTCACCTTCTCCTTGATGTTTTCACTAATATAATTTTCACAGTACTTGCTCATAAATTGTTGCACCTTTCTATCATGGCCCCACGTTCCTTGTTCCCTAATGCCTCATTTACCTTCAAGAATGTCATCAATACTGCTCTTAGGACTTTTTCTAGTGCATGTTTTAGTTGACATTAGAACTCCCTTGAAGGGGGAACTAAAGCTACCTGTGGCCATCAATGCTAGCCCAATGGTAACACTAAAGGTAGTTGCTTTGCCTTATTATACCAAAACATGTACTTCACCTAAAATAGTAACTTTATTCTAAAACAGATCTTACACCCTCGGTCGCTCCCTAAGGCTACTGACTTATTTTCAGTGTGACTTCAGTATAAGTTCTGATATGTACTACCTGAAGAGTCCCTCATTTCTTGTAAAGCAAGATTACCTCTGTGGTCTGCTGTAAGGAATAACTGTACACAGTCCGGTAGTTGGTAGATTTGCCAATTCATTTCTGTGGGGAGCTTAAAAACATTTCATTGTCTCATATAGTAAACATGGGAATATACTTCTAAAACAATCCTGCACTGTAGGTGTCCTTTTCCTTGAAATACATTATCAGTCTCTTATTTGCAACCTGCTAGATAATTTTTGTTTCTCGTTTCCATCAGGACTTCATTGCTGTTCAACAGTGGGAGGTATACCCATATTCGACTATCAGAAATTGTAACGAATAGCATATCATTGGAGGAGGATGGGTTCTTATGGACAATAAATACCCACTTCACTGACTTCAGAAAGGTTTTATTATTTTTCATCACTTAGTAGACACCCCTCTTAAATCTAACTACTTACCAGTCTCAGCTATCTACTGGTACTACAATGCAGCTGGAATATAATTTGTTGCCAGTCTAATAACATAGCTCCAAACATGATTTGACATGAATATACATGTGTGTGTGTGTGTGTATAGTGTATATATATATAGTGTATGTATATATATAGTGTGTGTGTATATATATATGTATATATATACATAGTGTGTGTGTGTGTGTGTGTGTGTGTGTGTATATATATATACACACACATACACTAGTTTGGGGGTCACTTACTCATGGCAAATATCTCTTCTCTAGGCTTCTTTCCTTACCCACACTGCTGCTTACCACAACGGTGTTAGTTTCAGGTTTGCAATAAGAAGTGTTTCTAGTCCTTATACCTGTCCACAGAGTGGGCCCTTGTTTTTTCTGCTTTTCATACCTCTTTCCGATGTCTGCCCTAGATCACGGTATCAGCTTCAATGTCTCCTAATTCCTCATGTTCTTTATTGTGAGCCAGAAGATTGGTCTGGGCTGTTTACCTAGTAGTCACTATTACTCTCATACCTTCCCAGGATAACGTAGCAGTTGTGGTCAGTGGAAGAGCTGCAGTTGCACTGGATGCATGTCTCTTGACAGTCTTTCCAGTGAGAAACGTCTGCCATACAAAAATCTGTCATTAACAAGGAATCTTTAATGTTTCCAGAGTTTCCAAGGCTACAGGAGTTCTCAGGTCTTGTTATAATTATTTGCTCTTTTGCTCGGTTTTAAGTAGAAAGTAAGAAAAACAGCACAAGAGCCTCCTGTCCATGATCTCCTTCTGTGGGGTCATATTACTCAGTAAGCTCTTTTATCAGTCTTTCCAGTATCTCAGACACCAAAACATTTGCTTCCCTTCCACCTTTTCCCAAAAGGATAGTAAAGAAAACCTTTACTGTCATTTTCTCATGTTTATTCCTTTGTGAATACACTCAATTATTTTTATAACCACTTCCTTGGTTTTGTAGCTTATTTTGTCTGGAAATACACCATCACATTTTTAAAAGTCCCTCCAGATGATCTGTTTACTCCTAGCTTTATTTTCCACTTAATGTATTTGAAGGAGAAGGTGTGTCTCTCTGGAATTATTGTTGCTGACATGTTTCTGCACCACATACTGGATAATAACACAAGACGACTCCATGTTTATAACACTAACCTGATTTTTTAACAAACTGTTTGCACAGATGCTGAGACTGAAATTAACACCAAAGTCACATGTGTCCATATTAGCTTGTGTGTGGTCTTTCAGATCTCCCTGCAACCCATGTTTTTCCCCCTGGTTTCACACAGATTGCTGCACTCAGTTATCTTTATTTACTTTTCCAGCCTAAGGAATTGTACGTGATTTAACAGCAGCTAGAGAAGTGAAATGCTGAATGCTTATCCGTAGTGGTGGCAGCTGTTAGTCCAATAAATCTGCCTTTTCCAGCTTGGTTTTATATTTAGGTACTCACTTAAAGCAAGACTGAAACTATGTTAAACAGAATTCCTTTCAAACAAGGAAATTTTAAGTATGAGCTCTCACAAGTTTATGTATTTACTAGGAAAGCAAATTTTCTAAACTTTGTGCTCAGTTTGCACGTATAATATAGACACATGCAAATAAAATCAGTGATTTTGAGAACTGGTGATCTTTACTTAAACCTATCACTATTCTTGTACGTCTTATCTCGCTTGAACTGTGTCAACCATGGGGGATGTCTGAAAAGACTGTGCTTAATGAAGGAGGATATTATGCTGATAAAAACACCTTTAGCATAATGAAATTTACTCTTTGATCATAGACTATGATAGTACTGCCAAGAAAAGGATAAAAGGCACATTTAAAATTACTTTAGGTTAAATATTTAAACATTACTGCTTCTAAATTGAAATGCATATAGAGATGCTCTAAAACATATGAGCTACTAAAAATAAACTCTAAGCTCTTCCTGTAGTTTTTTTTACTCAAGTAGCTAAACTTGGCAAAATGTATCACAATATTTTGATAGGACATTAAAACATGACTATTACAACGTGTTATCTATTGTGGAGGTCTCGTTAGTCAATAACTCCTGTGTTAATCTAGAACATCCTGTAATTATTCAGGCAAATCTAAGAAATAAATGGTACTTCAGACTTAGTGCTTAAAGCATTGTCTTCTTTAGTGTAAGTCAGCAGTTAAACATTCATTTCACACTCAAAAATTAAACAAACTGCTATAAATACATGATATGGCACCAATTACAAAATGCAGACTCTATGGTCTTTAAGAAAATCCAGTTACTTTTCATTCACCCAAACATGGTCAATCTTACTTAAAAATTAGTATCTATGTAGAGGCATATGGCATTTTTCCAGGAGAAGACACATAGTATGTTTTCTTACTTCCCATTGTAGTAGAAGTGGTCACATCTGCTCACCTCAGAGAGCATATGGAAGTTCAAACACTGTATCAAGGTATATATTTCAAGGAGAAAATTTAACTGCCTGGGTGTCACACTTTAATTCAATATACCAGAAGCAGCAAGATGAGAATTTTAAAAAATTTTCTGAGTTAATTGATTGATGAATAACAGCTTCCAAGAGCAGACCTTTATTCATCTCATTTCATACACTCTGATCTGAAATTCACTCAGATTACCTCAGGCCATAAAAAAATGATAACTAAGGACACACTGAAGTGTGCACTGCACACTGCACACTTGCAGTTTCTATTTTCTAGCATTTTTCTGAGACCTTAATTTACTGGAGATACATGACCAGAATACCTATTCCTATAAAACTGCTTCTAGAACTCGAGTCAAGAAATATTAGGAGTAACTCTTTGCCCTCAGTGTTTCTGTGAGGGACAGTAATGACCTGGTGCCATTTTCCTCTCTCAGGAGAGAGAAACTTTTTACAACCCTCTGCCATTAACAAATGTGAAAGCCTCTCAGCTCCAATGATAAACTTTTTTATACAGATGGTTATTGATGCAAATGGTTCCATGTTTTCTGCCAGATTAGCTTTCCTGCCCAACAGCTTATACAATTTGAGAGGTGTTTGCTAAAACAATAGCTATATAGGTACAAACAACTTAACAATAAAAGAACATCAGCATGAAGTCTGAAATGTGAAATCTATACACATCATAAGTTATTGTGGATCTATCCAATTTTATCACTGCTGAATGGCTTTAAAATGTTGAATTCCTTTCATTTGTGCAACTCCAGCAAGCATATAAATGTCAACTCTTTCAATTACAGATGCCTAATAGCAGGCAGCCAAATTGTCTAAATAGCAAAAAGAAAATTTAAGAGATTTGGGTTTTGAGATAGCACAAGAGTCAATTAGAAACATAATAAAAAGCATAAAGCTTTGGAACATAGTTCAAAATGTGTCTTCTTAAAGAATGATCTACAATGCATTGTATTCAGCAGCTCTGTAGTGTGCAGCACACCTTGTCTGAAGTGGGAACAGCCCTGTACAGAACATGCAAGGGACACGCATGGGCCCCACTGAACAGGCATGACACACACTGACTACACTTAGCCCTTCACTGGGCAATGAATAAAAGACAAAGAAACACAGCTTCATAGTCACCCAGACTGGGTGAATGAACAAACATTCAATCTATGAAGAACTGGAGGAAAAATTAAAATTCATGGAGAACTTGTAAATTTTTAGCATAATCCTAAATTGTGTGCTGTTCATACAAATTCAGATTAAAAAATGAACATTTGTTCTTCAGAACTAAATAAATGCTTTGCAATAGAAATCCATCATATCTGACATTGATCAGAGTGGTTTCCTTTTGTTATGAGAATGATGGAGTACAAGCAGTTTTAAGCAAGCCATATCATGTAATTATTATCAACATCCATATATATTCAATTGGACAGGTTACTTTTTTTTCTCACTGATACTGGTTTTCATCAGCTCTATGGATAGACCTTCTTTTTGTCTTCTGGAATGTCCATAATATTATCAGGAAATTGATTTCTTCATTATAAACGAGGCAGGATCATTTATAATAAATAGTTGGGTTTAAAAGCATGGGGTGTTTGGAAGTCAGTTTCTAACATTAATGGGAACTGTCTTGCAAGGGGTTTGCTGGGCACAGATAGAGGAAACAGGATGAGTAAAGTACAGAAAAATAACATTATAGAAGAGGACATTATTGAACAGAAGAGATAAAATGGAATGCCAAAAAAATTATGGGGTGAGGAATCAGAAGGTTTAAGAAAACATGAACTTGAAAATTATTGTTTCACTTACAGCTTGGTGCTGAGAATAAGTTGTCAGCCAACTGGTGTCAGCTAAAAAGTGGCCAGCTGAATTTATTAGCTGTTTATAGGCAAGTGTGTAGGAACAGCCGAAAGCTCAGACTCGAGCTGAATTTGTCACTTCTTCACAGCACGTTCCTGCAGAAGCCTCCAGAAGGGTCAGCTCTACAGCAACCAGCTAGTGCCCCAAGCAGAGAAACTCCACCTACTGTTGATATCACATAAGCTTACGCTCACTTGCTGATTTGCCCTCAGGATGCAGCACATCCTGGAGGTGAGTAAAATGAGACGGCTGAAGGTTCTTTCTTCTGAGGTCTGCTGAGTCCTGCTGCAAAGGGGTTGTGTGGGCTCAAGCTCCAGCCCACAGAAAACTGCTTGTAACAGAGATAAAATTTCGAGGTTTCAAAGCATCTGAGGGCAATGAAGCTCACATGAAACATGTAGGTATAGCCAGGGGCTATCAACAGATGTAATATCTTTAAATCTGCCTATTAAGTTACATAAGTCATAGAATAAGAAGGTCACATGGCCAATATCACTACTTGTTCCAAAGACTCTTACCCACATATTTGTCTTTCCTTAGCTTGTTGCTTTGCTTCATTTAGGCCCAGTTTTGCAAAGAATTCCAGGGCCTTATCAAGAGGATGCTCGTCAATACTCAAGCCCTTATAATCAAAACAGTTTGGAAAAGAGACTGTCTTGTGATACAGGTCTGTAGAATGTCCAGGGTTTGGGGAGTACTTGAGTTTGCAGTAATTAAAAACAAACAAACAAACAAAACCAAAACCCAAAACAACAACAAAAACGCCCACAAAACAAAGCGACATAAAGCCACTAGAAGGTTACATTGTCTACAAAAGATTATTTCCACATCTTAAAGTAGTGAGATTACTTGGAATTAGCTGGTCTGGAGCTCTGCCCCCTATTCTTTTCCTTTATTTGTTTTCTTCTTTGTAGTTGGGAAGGTGCTCAGAAATCAGTTCTTGCCCATTTTAATCACATCTTCACTTCAGAATCAACCAATGGAGTCAGCACGATTGGCAAAGAAAGGAACATAACATTTCAAGAAAGAGCAATCTTACCTGCAAACCCTCATCAATTTAATTTCTGTTTCATTATTTTTCTGGACAAAAGTACTTTTATGTCACCACTATATGCTTGCACCAATTATCACCCTCAGGCGTCTTTTTTTTTTTTTGTAAATGAATGCTTTTTATTCATAAATAAAAGTGGGATTGAATAAAACATGCTGGCAAAGCTAGCCAAAAAAAAAAAAAAAGCCTTTGAAGTAGAACTATTCTGGTCATTGTCATCCTAAGACACTGTACTAAAGGCTTTCTCCTCTATTCATCTTCTCTGTAGGCAAGAGGTAACTGCTTCCAGAGAGCAGTGGAATGAAGGTGCCACAATATCAGCAGTAGCACAGCAAGTAACAGACGGGCTCTGGGGTGACAGAAAAATAATAGAAAATACATCCATTTCAGGGAGGAAATACACTAATTTGTAGTCAACTCCACTCGGTAGAGAGATACTGAAAACAACTCCTTAAAGTGGCTTCCTAGGAAAGATAGTAGGGTATTAGTTCACTGCCTCTTTTTCATGAGACACAAACAAGTCCATTATACAGAAGAATGATGAATGCTGTTTTTGGAACAGGCTAGTTAACTATTTCTCCGACTACTAATACCGCCCAGCCCTTCATCTCACCTGCATCTCACAGAACTTCAAGCAAGTTGCATTTTAGAGACTCTTTCAGCGAGGGAATTCAAAACCTACACTTTTGTCAAAATGGGGATGCCCCAGAGGAACTACCAAAGAAGGAAAAAGCATGCCCAACATGTTTCTCTCGCTGCCAAGAACACGCATGTCCTGTGTCCTCATCCTTCTAAGTCCACACTTGGAGTAGGTTGCATACCAGAGTTACAGAGAGAAAGGTAAAGGCAAGCAGGCTGAGTGGAAGGAAGCAGTGAGGGGGAAATTAGGGTCTGGAAAATCTTGGAGGAAGTACAGTTTGACAGAGAGGCATGTGGAAAGCTTGTACAGTTGGGAGGTCCTAGACCCAGAGGTAAAAGATGGTTCATTAACATTTACACTGCCTGTCAGCCACCTCAGCAAGATCACGGGTATGACAACCCTGCACTGAACCAGAGTTAGTTCTACTGGGTAATATGGCACAAGGTTGCACAATGAGTAACACTTCACAACCTGGGGGACAGAAGTACCTAACTGAAGCTACGAGGAAATTTAGTAGGCAACGGATAATTTCCTCCCCTACAGACTGGGGTTTGCTTTTCCCACAACTGCTAAATAAGAAAAGGCTCTATTAAGCTCCCAGTTAGTGGGCAACAGTTGCAGTCCACCTGGTTATATACAGAAGTGTATTTTTTTCCCTTATGTCATTATTCTTCTACAAGGGTCAAGAAATGTAAGAAAAACTCTCTGCTATGCAATTCACTACAGCAGAATACAGAATTCCCCTTCCAAAAATCCTGTAAGCAACACCTTTGCTTTGTATCCATTGCTAGCAGAATCATCTACCACATGGAGCTCACTACAGACACTGCATTGGCTCAATTCCAGCAATTATCTGAAAAACACTTTTCAATACTAAATCAACTTTAAAAAGCAAGTAATTCTCAGCAGTAAGCTACTGTACTCCTCAGTGCTTAGGCCTCATGGAAACAGTGATTGCATCTGTCACCCCAAAAAATGTACTCACTCTTAGATGGCTCTTCACCATCCCTAGAGTCAGACTTCACACTTAAAATTCATCCCTCTGAATTTAGACAAGATTTTAAATAGGGAACAGTGCCCCAGTTGTTGCTTATCTGGACCAGAATTCCTGTAAACCTTAACTTACAGGGTTTGAGAAAGAACTGTTCATGAATGCCTGTCTGTATCATCTGACCCCTAGTTTGACCACAGACTTCCATACTTCTGCTATGATATGTTTCATGGGAACCCTTCTAGTATAATTTAATTTCTTGGCTACTACTTCTTTCACACCAAGAAAAAAAAATAAAAAGCTGAAAAAAAATGGTAGGGACCTTAGCAGTGCAATTTTCAGTTAATCCCACTGTTTGAATGAATAATGACAGAAACATTTATTTCTAAGACCTTTAATTCTAGCCACACTTGAGTCTTTCAAAATAAATTGCACACTTGAAAGAATGCAAAATACAGTAAATCAGTTCATCTTTTCTACAGTAGATCTCTATTCTATGCAATGCTTCTGCCTGTTCAGTAATGTGGGAAGGACTGCAATTTCCTGTTGTTTCAATCCCAAGGAACACAAGTCCCTCTAAGAAATACAAGTCTCTGGTAAAAATCCCTGTAACAAATATGACCTTTAGAGAAATGGCATGCAAGAGGCTTGAAGGGTTTAGTTACTACTTAGCCATGTAGAACATAGCACATAACTTTGAAAACAGGCGTCTCTTCACAAGACATTAATCCCATCACCTCATATTAATCCTATCACCACATATTTAACTCTCTCTGGCCAGGCTGCCCAATGTCTTTTCCTTCCACAAGTATCTGCACTTGTTCTAATTTGAAAGAGAGAGCACATAAGGCGGCCATCCAATGCTGATGGGATATACAGCATCTTCTTTGTAATAGCACAAGGTCCTCTGCATTAAAGAATTATTTAAAATCTCTAAATTCTGAAATAGAGGTAAATACCACAAAGACAAGTTTATTAAAATGTATAGTCACAAACCTACTTAGAGACAGACATTTTTGTTCTAGCAAATTGCAGATTTAATCCTTAAGAAGTATAAACCTCATTGCTAAAAATTATTTTTCCAGAACAGACATAAATATTCAAAGAAACTTCTGTTTGGTATTAGTATTGTTTATTCACTGTTGTCACCAACAGCCACAGTCATAAGCCATGAAGTCACATCACCTTGACTATTGAAAAATTACTATTTAGTACATAATTGAGCTTACTTGGACATTACAGAGGTAATTATTAAAGGTTTCAAGAAAGAAAACTGAACATTTGTTGCCATCAAAAATGAGGCAAATATCTGGTGTCTGCTCATAATAGAGTAAAATTCAGTGCCGTACTTCTGCAGTTCAAAATACTATGAAGAAAAAACCATATTTCTCATAGAATTATGCTTTGTCTCCCGTATCATCACTTTCTTGCCTTCTTTGCACACTTCTGTTGCTTTGTATAAATACACCACCTCTACATCTTCATTTTCCTAAGGAGAATACATCTGGGGTTTTTTGCCTTCCTATCAGGTCTGAACTGTCTCTAGTTTGGTAGAGTTAAGATGTATATGTGACACAAAAAGGGAAAAAAGCCTCTAAACTATTCAACAGTGTTTGGCATGACTTTGGAACTGGGAAAAACCCGTATCTTTAAAGTGCATGTGCTCTCATACTGTTACATTGTATTACCAGGTGGTGATAAAACATGACTCTGTGTGAAATGATGATACACCTTTGTCACAGAGAATATTACCTGCTTTGGAACAGTAACACTTGCTGTTTTGAGAAAGAAAAAATCTAAGTTATCAGGAAACTTACAGGATGGCTGCATCCAACACTGAAGAAAATTACTTGAAAATAGTTTCAACTTCACTGCCCAGAGCATACATTAAATGCATTATCTGTATTGAGCTCTGCTGCAGCTCTAAATTCAGTGAAATGTGGTTTTCACTGAGGCTAATGAAACTGGTAATCCCTATGGAGAGTGAAATTTCAGCATTTTCCTTATTCAGGGGCTTCTCATTTTCCAACCAGACCACCTCAGGCTATGACTTATCAGAGCTCAGACACTAAGGTTTGAGGGCCTTTTAAAATATGTGGATAAGAAATCTTTTTGGAAAACTTGGCGTTGAAGGAAGAAATGATGATACTATTGCACTGTTATAAGCTGAGTACTAGTAGGTAACTAGCCACTGAAATTGCCTTCTTTTGACAAAGATCTAAAATACAAGTGTACAAAAGATTATTGGGGTGCTGGTTTTTGGTTGGGTTTTTTGTTTTGTTTTGTTTCCCACAAGGGCAAATGTCTGCACTCCTATTGAAATCACCTCTAAAATTGGGGTGATACAGATCATTCACATCCAACTGGCTACCCAACCCTGTATCAGTGGGAGCAAACCTAGTACACAAAAAAAAATTCAGAGAAGTCTAACCTAGACATGTGAGTGGGGTTGTTTTGTCCTTTGGCCAGGGTGGTTTCCATCCAAGACTAAGAGCTCCAATGTGGGATTTATGGCATCATCATGTTAAAGATTTTGCACAGATCCAAAGACCAAAAAGCCCCATTTGTTTAGTAAAGGTTATCGTGATAGGACTTACCTCTAGATTAAGACATCTAAACAGAAGATTATACATGTGAGCTACATGTTCTCACTCACATTGTAGCTAGTAGAGAACTGATCAATATAGCTGATACAATCCAAAAGCAATTCAGCTCAAAAGTCTATTCTGCTTTTGGCAGCTCACAAGGCCAGCATAGTTAAGAACACTGTTTCTGTGGCCAATTTTATACAAATGAATGATGCATCTGTCCACCCATTTCATTACTTTCAGCCACTCAACCCAAATGACCAAGGACCCATGCTGTCATGGTGTGACCTCAGTTGGCAACTTAACTGGTTCATTCCCCCCTTGTGGGATAGGGGAGAAAATCAGAAGAGCAAAAGTGAGGAAACTCATGGGTTGAGATACAGACAGATCAATAAGGTAAAGCATGCACACATGCAAGGAAAGCAAAACAAGGAATTCCATCTCTGCAGGTGATTGGACAGGCAGGTGTTCCGCCATCCCCAGGAAAGCAAGACGCCATCATAGCTAACAGTTACTTGGGAAGACAAGTGCTATCACCCCAAATGTCTCCCCCTTTCTTCTTTCCTCAGCTTTATATGCTGAGCGTGATGCCATTTGGTACAGAACACACCTTTGCTCAGTGGGGCCAGCTGTCCCAGCTGTGTTCCCTCCCAGCTTCTCCTGTGCCCTCAGCCTCCTCACTGGCAGGACAGCACAAGCAGCAGAAAATGCCTTGACTTTGTACAAGATCTGCTCAGCAATAACAAAAACATCTCTGTATTATCAACCTTGTTTTCATGGGAAATCCAGAAGACCTCCATACTTGTTACTCTGAAGACAATTAACTCTACCCCAACCCAAACCAGCCCACGTGCATGGTAGAATCAATCATAGCATTTGGTGACAAGGCTGAAAATCACATCTCTGTGTACCATAAGGGGTACTCTACTTCCAGTGTCATCACTACTCATATTTGTACTTCATCTCTGTGTCTTTACTTCAAAGCTCCACTTAAAAGCAAACAAACAGAAGCACAATGGTTCAGATTTGGTTTAGTAATTTCCTATCAGCATTACATCCTTTTGGAGAAACATATAATGGCATAGTCTACACAAAGCACCCAAAATTGCCTAAATGCCTGAGGTACTGAGCTGCCTGCTGAAAATATACTGATCCTATACATTCTCTAGGCAACCTTTGCTGACTAACACTTATGAGATCCAGTATGGAATTTAAATCTACACACACACAGACTTTTCAGGCTCTGCCCAACAATTGCACCTTGTCATTACAGCAAGGTTCAAGCATCCTCTCACGCATGACTTTTAACTGAAAATGGTTCACCCCTCAGGGAAAGTCTGGATGAAGATGCTAAAGATATCCCCTCCAGATCAGCTTAAAAGCTTTTTAGCTTGGATAATACATGGAAGTCTCATTGTATTAGTATCAGCTAATTGATTTGGGGAACAAAAACATCTTGCCTTAGGTTCAGCCTGCCTTGCAACTGTCCTGTAGTTTGCTGGTAAAGCTGAATAGTCAGAGACTGAGTCTCACCAGATGCAGCAGAGACTGGAAATTGGATGCTTTCCAACACCGCAATTGGTATAGACGCTATCTGGATTATGCAGTCCCCTACTAAATAGTGTCAAGGATTAGCCAGAACTAAAAACACTTGTGGGATTAGAGATTTATTTATATGGGGACAATCAGGAAAGTGAATTAACTAAAATGTTACTTTAAAGGGAAGCTGTAAAACTGCATTAAACCCTAATGTGGATGTTCTCCTTTAGAACTTCATTTGAATGATCTAACTTCACTGATGAAGTAAATTAAATTAAATTAGGACCACTTGAATTCTGGATAAAAAGGTCCTTAGGGGTTTTAATGATGTTTAACTGATCTATTTCTAAGTCACATCTTTAGTTGACTCACATTAATTTTCATGAATTGCTCCACGTAGATAAGTCTCAAGTTCGGAAATGAGGAAAATGCATAAAAAGAAAAGTGACTGCTAAATTAATGGCAACAAAACATCTCTAAAAACAGTTGCAACACAGCTTGTTCCTCTGCAAAGGTAATAGCGATCCCAATGACTCTGGATCTGCATACTGAAGGACAAGATTTAGTAACAGGCTTTCAAATAAGTCTTCTTGTGATAATGCCCAAGTGATGCTCCTTCTATACCTCTCACATTGAAAACTGATTGCTCTGCAGTTGTTGTTTAGCCAGTCCTACACCAAGATTTTAGATTTTAGGAAACTAAACATTTTGGAAGGCATTTAGGGCAAAGTTAAGATTTATAATGAAAGAGCTGTAAAGTATTGATGTGTCAAGAGAGTAGCTTTTCTTTCATTTTTTTTTCTTTTCAAGTTCAACTGCTGGAGGCAAAAAGAACAAAAAAAACCCACTCAAAACTGTTATTTTTAATTTTTTTTCCTGTTTCTGTAATCTGTGTAATCCATGGTTGACAACTTCTAACCGATCTATTTCTTGTAGGGTATTAGAAAGCCAATGGGACAAATGGCATTGCTGACCTTTCTGCTTTTTGTTCAATATCCTATTTCCAGAGAGGAAGGAACTATGTAGTTCTATAATACTACTGATATTTGAGTCAAATTGTGCAACAATTCCTTTTTTGTAAATCCAGCTAATTTATCATTGTCATCCTTCTATTGTGCATCTAGAGTTCTTTCTCTGATTCTTCTGTCTGTAGAACAATTGCTATTCCAGATAATATTTGGAGTGTGCATAAGACTCCATTCCCTCACACCAGGTTTCCTTTTTCACAAGAGGGGTAATACAAGAATACGCATTTAAATTTTAATACCAACATCATAAATAGTTCTTCCTTACAAAGACATAGTTTTTTGAGTCCCTCTCATGACATGTTCAGTAATGAGCATCTTAACACTGTAGATGGGTTATAGTTATTGCTATTCAGAGAGTATCTTTATACTTAGGGAGGAAAAAGTGCTGGAACCAGGCTAAAATGTGCTGAACCATTGGCTCAATTTCTTTTGTCTTCACCACTGTCAGTAGCAAAAGGTAAAAGTACACATATTATGCTTCAAAAAAAGCAAATACAGATTTTCCTTGAGCACAGGACAATCTGTGAAGGTCTGACTTTTGTAGCTAATAGCAAACACATGCTTAGATTAAAATGCAGGTCTTAAAATATCCTACTCTTGAACACATGTACTTACAAGGATGTTACGTCTAATTTTGGCCTTTTGGAAGGCTAACTATTTTCAGAACACATTTTGCTGAAGTCTTAGGATAATTGCAGCAATAAAGTACTACATGTTGATTTAGTAACAACCATGTTTCAAAAATCAAGACTGAGATGGTGTTTTCTCCTCACTTAAAGGAAGAAAAAGATACTTTGCACCAAGACCCAAAGACATTTCATAATTGTCATTAAGTATGGTCTGAAAAAACATTTATGCTACCAGAGTTGTTAAAGGAGCAGAAAACTTCAAAAGCTATAGTAGAGCTTAATTTAGCACCTTTAATTTTGTCTGTAATGATCTTAGTTTATAATCTTTAATTTTGTTCCATTACGGATTGAAGATTCCAGCATTTTGATTAATAATTCCTGATGTTTTACCCAGTACATCATCATTTGCAATAGAAAGGAAACTTAACCTGCCTATTTCAGAACACTGAACAAATAAAAGTGGAAAAAGGGTTGCATTTATGAACAAGGTAGAGAATGCAATCTGTCTCTGAACTTTCTAGAAAACACAAGAGGTTAAAACCAGAGAGATTAAGGGGAGGAAAGTTTGCCAGTTCTAAAACTGAAGAGAAAGCCAATTTAACCTTGCCTTCGTCAGTGTTTGTGAAATCCTAGCATCCATGCAGACCTTTACATGAAGAAAACAACACTGCTTTCCAATTACTCTGGGGTGACAGGGACTTCAGAAATTCAGAGAGCATCATTTGCGGTTCTGGTATGCTATTGTCCATAAAAATACCCTAATTTTATTTTCCACTGGAGAAAATACATTCATGCTTTCATTTTGGTGTTTTGAATTAGTAATGGCTTAAGCACACAAGTAAATCCTTCCTATTTCTGAAATACCACGTTTTTCAGGACTGTTATTGTCCGTTGTTATGTGTTTGTACACACTTTTCCATGACAAATACAAGTAAAGTTGCAGAAGCCTGTCTGGGTCAGAGAAAAACACCCCGCTTTTTGCTTGAGTGGTTAACAAGTAACAGTACCTGTAAAAAAGAGGTTGGACTATGGGGCAGAAGTAAAGGAGGGTGGAAGAGGAAGCAAGGGATAACAGAACCTGAAATCCTGCTTTCAGTAGTATCAAACTTAAATGTGCTCACACAACTCATCTCTGCAGGTTTACAGACCCAAGTATGACACTGGAAAATAGGCAAAGCCTCTCTGCCCTTTTCTCTTCCCTTCTTTCCAAGGGCACAGTGCTGCTAAATGTGTTAAAAGGGCTGTTTGGTCTTGCAAGATTTAACAAACCTTCACCCCCACCCCCACCCGCCCCCACCCCCCATTGATGTTCAAGCATTTCTAGGATCTCCAGTGCATTGAACACACACTTATAGGGAAAGACCTACCTACTTAATAATAACTGCAATGCTTTCTCATGCTAGTCAGTAGTATAAAGTCTCCAGAGAGGATATTTCTACATGGTTTATCAAAAGCAAAGGCTTTTTTTTTCCTGTAAAAACCCTCACAATTTCTTTCCAGTTTCCATCCTTTCAAAAAACAGCTTAACTGTTGAACTCGAGTCCTTTCCAAGTACCTTTTTTGACTACATATCATACTTCAAAATTTAAAAGAGAAAAGTTTTCCTCTATGAAAGTCAACATTAAAAGCTGTTAATAAAAAAAATTGTTTTACAACTTTAACCATAAAATTGTTACTGGAATACTACATTCTCAGGATGTAAAACATTCTGGGGGAGAGACACTGAAATTTATTTGGATTTTTCAGTATATAGTTATCAACATGCACTAGCAGACTTTGCTGGAATGTACAAAATGCAGTAAAAGAAAAAAATGTTGCACTTTTCTATCTATATTTAAATTAGACCTTTGTTCAAAAGCACATTTCAGATCAGTTTTTTTTTGCTTAAATCAACATTGGAAGAAATGAACTATTTTTTAAAAATAGAAATCCCCCAAAATGAAAAAGAGGATTATCCAATTTTATTTTCTACCCACATTTGATAAAACCACAGTGATAAAAACCCCCATAAGCTATCCTACATAATACATTGATACATAAGCAGCATGGGAAAAAATCCTAAAAATACAGAATCTTTGAAAGCACATTAAATATCACACACTAAAGCCATAAGCCTTAACTGTAAAATAATACAAGTACAGGGACCACAAAGACACGACAGTCTTTTGTGTTGTCTTCTGCTCTTTTTCTGGACTAGAAATATTCTCATGGTTCTTTTACAAAATTTACCATAAACAGATAAAATTGATGATATTTCCACTCTGACTGTTTCATCTATAGACCCACAAATACAACAGTAGTTTTATTAAAGCAGCTCAATCTTACTATTGATTGGAGAAAGGAAAACAGATGTGTGTGTGTGTGTAGGAAATGTAAGTGTAGGAGGGAAGAAACCAAATGTGAACGCCTGCATACAAAAGATGGTGGCAGTAAGTGTGGGGTGTAACAAATGTTGGAACACTGCTCTTAGTTTTAACATTCTTTGGGACTGGTAAATTCATCACAATTATACCACTAAGGTTCTTCAGCCATTTGCAAGCAAGCACAGGAATGTAAGAACAAAAAGAATATGGTAGGAAGGAACTAGACTTAGAGAGAATGCATGGATAAGTCAGGATATGCAGGAATACTGAGATGGTTGATGGAAGGAAAGTGAGAAGGAAAAGTAGAGACTCTCTAGAGACTGAGGTCTGCAGCAGTGGGGCTGTGGCTGCAAGAAGGGTGGAGCACATTCTGGGTATGGTATGAAACAGCTGGAGACTGAAGGAAAGAATGCACAGATGAGGAAATGCAATCTTACTCAAATGCAAACGCCCTGTCAATTATTCTCCTCGGTTCCTATTCTCAGAGTAATTATTGATTCCCCTGTTGAAGGTAACAGAAGAGGCAGGTGTGACAGGAACCTCTGAAAATTAGAGTTAAAAAAAAAAAAATCAAAGAGCAACAATTATGGATACTTTTCAAAGGGGAGCTGTTCAAGATCTTCCATTTCAGTTTATTTATACAATGGAGAAACAATATCTAGCTAGTCTACAGAAGATACTGAGTTGTTGGCAGCAAAGCTCTTTTTAATACATGGGGTACTGCAAGTGTTAAGTATTATTATCATTACTACTACTAAGAAAAAAACATAGAATATAGTATTGCACAAAGGGCAATACACAGTAATGTTGTTACATTCTGGTGTAAAACATATTTTTCCATCACTGATAATAAAAATATACTATAAAGATGGAAATTTGTAAAAATAAATCTCAGATAAGTAATCTGAGGAGGGTGGGAGTGATAGGAGAAATTGGCACTGGTTTGCTTGACTGCTTTTATGCTAAATGACTCGGCGATTGGACTGAATACTCTTGATTGGAAAACTCTCTGTTCAGGTTGATTTGTTCAAATCCATTGCTCCTGTCAGAATTTGGTCACTTATGCATCTGTTGGGGAGAGAAATCAAGTACTATAAATTATTAAGGCAATTATTAAAACCTGGGTTTGTTTGTTTGTTTGTTCAGATTGAAGCCACTGCAGCCCACTTAGATGTTGTGAATGCCTTTATTCCCTCCACAAGGGTCTGGACACGCTGACCTTTCTTCACCCCATGAGTGGAATAATGAATATGCTGGTTTGCCACTAGGCAGGGTAGCTTGGGTGTACATATCCAAGCTCACTTAACCAACCTTTTTTGGTGACTGACAGAAGTCCATCCCAAGGCAGGATGAGTCTCAGTACAGACCTTTAAAGTCTAAATCCATCAAACAGCCCAAATGGAACTCTAGGCCCTTGTGTGGCTACAGGTACCCACGCTGGCAGTTTTAAAGCCAGCTCAGGTGTCTCCTGAGGAGTCAGACTGCATTGCTAGACTGCATTGGAGATCTATGATATGACAGATGACTGCAGATATTCGTCAGCTTTAAAAATTAAAAATGCTCAGGATAAAAGCAGGAAAGAGACAAAGACAAATTTTTAAAGGAAATAAGATTTTGCTTTCTGAAAATTGCATTTGGACATAAAGCCTGATTAATGAAAATTTAGTAATTTTTTTTAGAATCAAATCACATTTAGTCAGAGTGGTTTTGGTTCTCACCAGTGGTAGTTATTCAGTAAATTCCTAATCAATGAAATACCTGATGTTTCCTCAGTTATCTCAGGCTTAGATGGGAAAATTTCTTTCAAGAAACTGATCGTACTCCAAGAGGTTCCTCACAGAAATGCACAGATTCTGAAGATTTCTATTTTTAGCTTCCTGGGCAACAAGCTTGCTCATTTGCTTACTTTGCTCAGCAACTTCACAAACCAAAAGTAGTAAAAGCTCCTCAGAGGGGAGCACTACTTTCTTATGGATTCATTTTTACCTCATTTCTTGTTTTTATTTTGAGCAAAATAATCTCCACAGACATCCTATATATGAAGCTAAAATCCTTTAAAAAGAATGTATACAAAAGTCAGATACAACTTATTTTAAAAGTCATTAAGTACTTCAAATATTTTAGCATAGGCATAAGGCCCAACAATATTTTTGGGAAGGGAAGGCAACAGATCTGCTTCTTAAGACCTTATCATTTTTGAGGGAACACATCAGAAACTTGCTGTACACAATCAAGGGATAAAGGCAACAAGAGTCTAAAATCCCTTCTTTGGTCATGAACTGATCTCCAGCTATGTAGGCAATCACAGTATTTCATTAAGATACAATTCATTAAGGATCTTAAGCCTGCCAAATTGTAACCATTAATGATTCTATTACCAAGACTAGAAATATTGAAAGACCTTTATCTATTTGGATTCTACCTACTCAGAAAAGGAAGACAAATACTATTTAAAAGCTTCAAATATTAAAGATAAATATAATTGTTAAATTAGAGAGAATGTTGTCTTTAGTTTGCTATGATCTGCTTTAGAAAGCTATATTTTTAGGCTTATTTTCTTGAACTGACCTGTTTTCTGTTCTGAAATTCTTATTAATCATTCTCTCGTTGTACACTCTTACGCAGTAAGTCATTGTTATCACATAAGTTGTCCCAAAGAGGTGACAAATCATTATATTTATGGACAAATAGATGCGCTACAAAAACACTTCTAGCAGGAACATTTACAGTTTCATTAAAGGGAGAAGCAAAATGAAAGTGAGCACTAGCTTTTTGTGTCTCTAATGTTTTTCTTTACTTGACCTTTAATCTTTTAGAAAGATTAAAAGAACAAGACCTGTGCAATTTGTTTCAACAATAACACTGTTAGTTCAGAAGGAATACCTATGAGGATCTGCAGTGCCTGGCAGCAAGAATTATTAGGGACAGTAGCAGAGACATGTTGTCATAAATTTAAAATAAAGAGATATCATTTACAAATCTCATTTTGCTTACCTGTCATTGCAATTAGCAGTACACTAAATGGTTGTGATAAGTAGTCATGGTAATAGTGGATGATTTTTTTTTTTGAGTCAGGATATATTGGAAAGAATTTTTTTTCAATAGTATATCCCATCATACTCTTGGGGAATCCTTACTGGAACAAAATATATATGAAAACATAACAGCAAAACCTCAACATTTGCTAAGGCGTTTGGGTATATATAAGATTGCACTGGAAAATACTTGAATTTTTTTTCTCTACCTAGCCAAGAAAATATCAGATAACAAATTGCTGTGTTTTGAAAGATATCTATATCCCTCTACCTATCTATATATGTATGCTAAATACAGAGTAAAATATAATGAAATAGTTTTGGGGGGGAAAAAGAAGGTGTTCAAAAACTTACCTAGGGAAGCAGTGAAAATCCTGTTATTTGCAGAGGTATTTAAAACTAAATTGCTCACAGCACTAGAAAAGTTTATGGTAGAGAACCATTTTGCAGAGGCAAGGCAATGGGCTACATAAAGTAATAGGTCTTTCCTATCTCTAGATTCCATGATTTATATAGTATATGAAGATGACCAATTACTTTTTAATTTTTTTTTCTTTAACTAATAAAAACAGTATCTTTTGAAAACTCTGTCCTTCATTATTCTAGGAGACACTAGGGTTCAGGAGTCTGACAAGTCCACTAACAGTTCTAAAATTGCCACAAAATCAAATCAATTATTTAGAATTAAGCACTATTTCACAAGTACTGTATCATACTCAGGCTTCTAAAACATGACTCTTTGCAACATATTTACACTTTACCATGATCCAACACAACTTTCTGTGCACGCCCAGAGCAAAGTGAAACAGCAAAGACACACAGGTAAACAAAGGGTCCACAACAGGGATTTGAGCACAACTTGAGCTGTAAATCTACTAGTCAAGTTAGAGCAATAAATGATTGATCACATCAGTGAGAATTCCTGAAATGACACAGTGGCCTAATGTCTTTCCAGCCTCATTTGGGATATTTACCAAAATGCCTAAAATTAGGGTCACTTTGAGCTCCACCTACAGCCACTCACGAGAGAGCTGCTCTGCCATGAAATTCTGGCCACCTACAACCCAAAGCAAAATGAGACTGAATGGCGTGCCTCAGTTATTGGTGCCTTCCCCAAAAGGGAGTGCAGTCTGAAAGACTCCTGGGAGCCCTTCCATGGAAATGTTAGGAGACGCTGTCTGTATTGCCCAGCTACTCAACTACTACAGCAGAGAGCTGTGCTACTCAGACCCAACTATTGCTTCCTCGTCTCCTCAGGGAATATAAGGGTTGTACACTGGCACCATACAGAGTTTCCTATAGCACAGAACAACTAGTAACTGGGCTGTGCACTGGCTATGCCTATCAGCTACTCTTTATTTCAGTTCAGGGAGCCTTGACAAAAGTGGGTTCCTCAGACACTCACCTCCCTCAGGATACATCCCATGCACCTGCTTGAAAGCATATACACCCCACTCACCAAAAATAAAAATCTGAGATCCACACTCGAGGATTGATTCCTCCTGAACAAATTATGAATAACTGTTACTGACAACAGTGGTTTAATCCTGTTTTCAGAGTGATAATAGAGTTTCTTGAGCAGAATGACCAATATTTTACTCGATTAGAGTAGAAGAGTAGGTGATCTTACACGTTGTCTGTGCTCATGGAACAGGATGGAACAGTGCACAAACGTATCTTATCACTGTCCAGAATTTTATAAATTCTTTATAAAATAGTAACATTGATATAGAGCATGATACACTTGCCAAATGCAACTCTGGAGGAGGGAAGGAAGAAGGGAAGGAAGACGGGAAGGAAGACGGGAAGGAAGGGTAAGATATTAATGGCATGTTTCTTGCATCTGGGTTGCTGAACAGCAAAATTGTATTCAAACTGCATTCAAGACAAACTTACAATAAGAAGTACATATAGAGAGTAAAAATATTTCTACCAAACCTGAGAACAATGCTCATATATTTAGATATATTTCTCTTTGCATGCATTAAATTCTCTAGGGACTTGATTCAGCAAAACACTTCAGCACAAGATTCACTCTATGTGCTTTAATGAGGTTATTCATGTGCTTAAAGAGAAATACCAGCTTAAGTGCTCGACTTAAGAATTACACATCTTAACGACTTGAAAATTACAGTCTTCAAATAAAACATGCTTACAGTCAGATAAGTAACTAAAATACAAATGTCCAAGACATCCTGATCTCTAGAGTAAGTACAGCAATTTTTTTCACGGCTCACTGTTAACTGTCCTAGAAAAGAAAAAGAAAAAATAAATAATAAAAAAATCCCCAACACACGAACAACCTAGAAAACTGCCAAGAAAGATGTTTTCTTCAGCCAATAACTAAATCAAAGTGCTTCTGCAAGATCATTCTGATACTGACTAAGAGTCAGTTGCAGCAGCATCTTCTTGGCTGCTAGGAAGGACATGACATAACAGACACAACTCCAACACGTATGTCGCCATAAGTGTGCTCTGGCAGCACTTCACCACACTTAGATGGAAATCTCTGTGGGAAAATTTACCGATTTTTCTCCTCTCATAATCCAGTTCTTCTGTCATGGATTCAGTCTGGTCAGAATCCAAGCAACTCTTATCTTCAAAAGAATTTGAAAACTCAGAGCACAGAATGTTTAACTCTATTACTGCAGGCAAGTTCTTAGATTAACCAGGTAGCAAAGCACCAAGAACGCTTGTGCTGATTAGGATTTCATATGTGTGCCTTAAGGCACAGCATTTTGGTTTTCCCTCCATCACAGGCACAGCATAAAAGTTTTGGATTAAAAATATTTCTTAAATTTCTCTAAAACTGAAGTGAAGTCTTCCAAAACTATCAACAGTCTTCTTCTTTTCTGTTTCAGATATCACAGTCAGTACTCTTGTAACGCAGTTGAAGTGCAGGAAATTCAGGTCTATTTAGTATTAATGGTTTGAGAATAGAAATTCATCTCCCCTCAAATTGAAGTATTTGTCATTCTGCAGTACCCTTCTTCAGAGACCCAGATTTTATTAGGTTAAGGGACAGATATTTAAATTGGAGTCTAAAAAGTCAGATATACTCTCACATTCCCACAGTTCTTTTACTGGATGTATGAATTCTATTCCTGGCAGACATGAATGGGGCAGCTCATTGCTCACAGTAGGATACCCTGCACTAGACCAAGACCATAAACATTGCAACAGAATAGCTGCTTTCAGTTCTTTTCAGTTTTTGTTTTCCAGTTAAGATGTGTTTCTCCAGTCAGTCTAAGGTCATTGCTATTGGGCTTCCTTCTGCAAACTCTGTGTAGGCAGCCACGATGAGGGTCCACTGCCCACACTCTGGAAATTGCAAACGGCACTGATAACAAAAGAACTGCCCTCTGTGACCATAATCCTCCAGTGGCAAACGGCTCTGCCACATGTAAGTTAGGACTCAGAAACTGTATTTTTCAAAAAATTCAGAGTTGAAGAGATTATGTGGGTAGAAACACACAGCATTTGTTTGCTCATGACATACATACACTGATGAGCTTGTTTTGAACACTTACCATCTCAACTCTGCTACCGGTGTATTATTTATAACTCCAGAGCATTTCCCAATCCTTGCAGATGCCTGAAAATAAGGACTACATAAGCACAGGAAAGTAGGCAATGCCAATAACGATGTGCTAAGAGGCTCAGAAGAGCCATTATACCATTCTGGACAATTTAATATTCATTCTTTCCTTGTTGACATAAAGCCTCTCCATGTTCCGTTTCTCAATTAAACAAGAGGTGAAGTGGCTTACATAGCAGTGCTTTAGTGAGATGAAATCTGATTACAGTTAATCTCCCAATACACCAAAGGGTGGCTTCCCAAGAGTTACTAAAAAGTGATGATTAGGAACTATGAGAGTACTACTTCTAAAATGAACTTAAGATCAAGCACAAGAATGTCTAATTGCCAAATTAAAAACCTGCATTGAGATGTACTCATTTCTCAAGCATGGATAGGTGGAACAACTTATATTTCTCACCCTCTACCATATATATTTCTTACAGACTTACCTTGCTCTAGAGCATAGGAAGCTGAATGTTTCTGCTTGCTTATGGAGAAACTAAGTGCCATAATGTTGGGTGTATGAGTAAAAGGATAATAATACCATATGGAGGCAGAGGAACTAAAATATTGATATTTCATTTTTTCATCCGACTGGGAATCTGTCATTCTTCAGGTTGCTCTAACATGTAACAGACACAGAAAACTTTCTTCTGTCATAAATTTATATGAGTCAGGTTTGCACACCTAAAAGCACTCAGGGTTTGACCTTGCATTTCCGCATTTTTAGGAGTCTCTATAGTACTCCAAAACATAATTGTATTATGCTGACAGACAAGGCTTATAATACTCTGGAGGACATGGCTGATCTTTAGAAGCATATCTCATTCTCATCTAAAACAGAGAATTAAGTAAAAGACGGTCAGTCTTCTTACTTAATATTCACAGCTTTCCTAGTTTCTAGCTGTGAGAACCGATGCTGACTGTACTAATAAAAATTTTCTCTATCGCTTTAGAAGAAACCACATCCACCTTTTACTTGATAGTGCAGGTTAGGACAGTGCACAGTAAGCTACAGGCCACAGTGGGGTGGTGGAACTGCACAGATATGACACTGCATTTTCCCCAAGTCTGTCAGAATTACTCTAATGCTGTTAAAGGAGCATTTGAACATCGTCTTCTCCTTGTTGTTACCTAACATAATGAGTTAATGAAGAAAACAAGTGTGTCACAAATTCAAGTCATTATTCTCTCTAGAAGAAGGATAATTGTTGCTGAAATAAGAAAAGATTAGCATAATTCAATACTAATAATTCAAATGGCAGTAATTAACACCTCAATAAAAATTGTCTAGGATTCCCACACAAATCTTACCATCTGCCTGCAATAAAAACCATGAAGTGTATCTCTGCTTCAAGTGGAAGTCACATGAAGGAGATGCAAGAAGAACCAATTCAGCAAATTAAAGAACCTTGTAAGTCAAAATCATGGGAGTATTTTCTCTAAAAAAGATGTTTATTATCTTCAAAATTCCTGAATTTATTCTCAATATTAAGAAATAAGATCCTCTCAAAAGTTGTGGGACTCCATAAATTCATACAGCCTCCAAACATAATATTCAATGTGTGACATTGTATAAATAAGAACAGTGTGTTAACCAGAAGACCTTTGAGTAAAGTAAAAAATTCCTGGTAACCAGCAAAAAGATACCATGATGCAGATAGCTCTGTCACATTCCCTGTCCAGCTTGCCCAGTGGACTTGGAAACCTGTATTGGGTATTTGGGTATTTTAAACATTAAGATTCATTGTTTCAGAAAACATGTGATAAAGAAAAAAAATAAAGAACATGTACCAGAAATTCAACTGGATAACAATAAATCTGGGATTCAAGTACTACAGTCATCTATAAAAAGGAATTCCTGGAGTAAGAACTGAAGACCTACAGATCAGGTATCATAGAACATGGTGTCTCAATTCACATGTGGACGAAGGGCAGTAAAAACCTCCTAGTAATTTTACTGCAATACAACAGTCTTTCTCTTCTGAAGCCTCTAATCATTTGATGCTGCTGCTGCAGCCAAAAATATTTGAGTCATATAAAGTCATAAAGTAGTCATTGCTGAATTCTCTCCTTGACAATGATGGAGTCTTCACTTCACATCTGTATGTGAGGATGGGTTGAAATGACACTATCCCAAAGCACCCATAAGCTCCTGGTTTGTACTGCATCATGCATTTTGGCACAGTTTATTCCACAACAAACTGACTTAAATTCTTTTGTAATTCTGATGCAGTTATTAATGCAGCAGCTGACCAGAAGAATACCTACAAGTAGTCTAGAAAGAATCAAGCACAATTAGACTGAATTGCTAGCAAGACAAAAGCACTGGAAAAAACCTGTTGTAAACTTTTCTTTCCTTAAGGCTATGTACATTTAGACTACAAACCCAATTATGGAAAAACACTGCATGATACTTGCAGAGAAATTTTCAGGCATGGGGAAGTCTTTGCTGATATTGTACCACACAATCTTCTTTTTTTTTCCTATTGAATTACTTAATGCACTGAAGTATTCTCTGACACTGTAGAAGAACTTTCCAACTTAAACAACGTGCTCAAACTTATCAGCCAAACTAAAATCAGAAGAGCTAAGCTTTGACGAACTATGGCAATAGTTTACAGACAATGTGCAAACAAAAATCTCTTCCCCTTCTCTACAACTGCTACAAGGAGCTGTGTAGAATGTTCTGGTGAGGGAGGCAATGAAGAAAAATACAACTCAAAGGTAATCAAAATCCCACCAAGAAAAAACTCCCACTAATTTTAACAGGCTTCAAACAACAACATAATTATCTTTCCTCTCTGCCCCTCAGTTCTTTGCTGCTTCCACATGTCTTACCTGATGCTGTAACAGCAGTTGCTGTTATGGCTAACAGCAGAATGCTCTTTCCTGTATTCTGCTCTCCCCTATCACTTCAGTCTAGTGACAAAATTCACCTTAATTGCAACTAAGCAGTAAGAGATGTCATATATTTAAAATGGATATAGCTCTTATTCCACTCCCCAGAGGTTGGCTTTACCCTCCAGCTGGTCCCCTTAGCAGCTCTCCTCTTCCAACAAAACATTTCAATAAGACCCAGTACCTACAACATCTGGGTACCCAGCATTTACATGTTAAACATCACACTTCAGATGGGCCATTTAGTGATGTCCCTAAAGAAACTGGCCTTTTTAAAACTTTATTTTTTTGCTGATCATCCTCAAGGCAGCACTTTCCTTCTTACCAGAAGGAATAAAATGAAAGTTTTGTAAAAACACTTGACTGCAGCATTTCCCAAGAACAACCAAGGTCTGGTTAAGGTGTTTGCAAACACTATAGATGACAAAACACACTTCAAGAAAGGTACTTCAGAGGTCCAAAGGTTTTAAATGTTGCACAGCACTTACGCACATGGGTACACATAGAAAATACAGACAGGATGTCGAATGTGGCATTTTTTTATTTATTTAAAGAAAGGCCCAATGTGTGCCTATTCCTCAGCTTTTCTAACAAGAGATGAAGGCTTAGCAGGGCTGGCACCAGCCCACCAGATCAGAAAAAAACATTTCTTCACAATAGGTTGATGTAAAAGGTTAGGGTGGCAAAAGAATATTCCAGGGGTTCACTCGGGAGAGTGAAACACATTGTGACTCCTGTCAGGCTGATGCAAACTGGAGTGATTTTTACTACTGTGCAGATCATGGGAAAGGAAAATGAAGCAGGATAATTAAGACAGGAGAAGCAGAGGTGCAACATCAACATATGTTTAAACTTTTGGAAAGGAAGAGATCACCAGTCAAGCACTGCTTTAAGGTATATGTTGAGTTTCTACTGTTATTGAATTAAATCCTAGATGAAGCCTTTGGCTAAATAAACAAGTTGCACTATTTCTATTCAAATCAATTACAAACCTCATTGTAGTTACACAGGTGCATAGTTCTCTGCAGACAATCTTTGATCAATTTACAACAGGCTTAAGTGATTTACACACATCCACAAAGGGTTGCAGCTGCCAAATTAAGCCCATTTTAAAATTATTTTAAACTCATGTCATTTTGACTACATGGAGACCAACAGACAGTGATTTTTCAATGTATTAAACTTCAGATTCCCAAAGAAAATTATGGGCAATAGTGTTACATTTTCTCTCATTTAAACACCACTACACATTTTTAAACAATGTTCATCTGAGCACACAACTGAAGTCAAACATCCTCCACCACATCAAGGTATGTTCAACTGTGCTGCTCTAATATTCTTCAGTTCGGGAAGTATTTTGTTATTAATTTCTAAAGCCATCCTCAAAAGCTTAATAACTTATTCACCTCCAGGACCACAAAGTTGGAAAGACTGTTTAAGACACTTGTTTATTCCCTTCAAACCTGAACTGCTCTTTAAATGGCTTTCTAAATTAAGGTGTCTACTCCTGTTGATAAGCACTGCTAAACTGCTGCTAAAGAAGTCTGGTGAAAAGTATGAGCAGTTCCCAACAACCATGAGTTTGTACTTCTGGTTAATGATTTATTCCCTGGATGTGTCACGTGCAGATTCTCCTGCCCCAGTTTTGTTTGCCATTGTTTCAGTAGCAGGCTGAACATCAGTGACACGTGTTGAGAAATAAGGAACTCTCATCTGACAGTTTCCTATATGCAGCTCCACAACTTTCAAGATGTTCTAGTTTGTACAACCATAACATGAATTCTGCACTTGGCATTATCTCCTGTATAATTCCATTATTAAGGAAGCTTGGAAGTGAAAGATTTTTTTTTCCTTAAGGCACTTGGCTATTATTTTACATGCTCAGAATAGGAAACCAATTTTCTATATGCAAAATGATTCATAATCACTCTGCAAAGTCAACTCCTCAGTCACTAATGTGGACATTTTTGTAGGGTTTTCTGTTCAAAGAATACACCACCACACACAGTGGAACAAATCAAACTGAATTACCTTGAAACAAATCAAAGAACATGAGAGGATAGGAGAGGAAGGAAGGGAAAGTAAAAATAAAATAAAAAATTATGGAAAACATCTTTCCCTATCAAGTTGTTAGCATTAGTTGAATGCAGCTTCCTGTAGGCACATTTTGCATCTCCTCTACAGAAATGTACTTTCCCTTCCTGCCATGGCAGTATCGTATCAAACCCACTGAATCCTTCCATCTAACTATGTGTAGTGGTTTTAGCTAGGCCTCAAATTAGCTGCGTGGATTGAGAGACAGCTATCACCTGACTGGGTAACCAAGGAAATATTTCATACCAGATGACGCCAACCTAAGATATGATACAGGAGTAGGAGATGTTTAGTCAGTTCCACCACGCTCGAAGTACAGAGAAGGACATGCTACAGCTCTTCTACTGTCTTAGGCCTTGCTCCTGCTGCCCTGCTTGCATTTCGTTTGAGTTTCAGGGAAGCAGAAACATTTTGTTGTTACTCTTTCTGTTTCTTGCTAAGTGTCTTTTAGAGTACTTATAGATCTAGAGTAACAGACTTTGTATTAACTGGGAGTGGGAGGTTATTTCTTGTTACATATAACTTGTGTAAGTGTGTGTTATATTGTAGTTTTTTTCTTAATTTACTCTGTTCTGTATAAATACATATAGTTAGTTTCAGCATAAACCTATTTTGGAGGGGTTTTTTCCCCTCTCCCTCTTCTTCCCTTTTCACTCTGTCTTGGACAGTTGGCATTTTGCCACCTAAACCTGAGACAGTATCCGGATACTGCCATGGCAGTATCGTATCAAACCCACTGCATCCTCCCATCTAACTATGGGAGTCTCTGAATTTCCATTTGTGTGCATTTGTTTGATTGATTTTAAAGTAAGAATATTAAACTTTATTTCATATAAAAATGCAAACAATACATTTACAGCAACATTAATAAAAGCTTTTACTAGACCTGTGTTTTGCTGCCACTAAATTTCATTGCCAAAGCTCTGAGATATTCAACAGTACAGACTTTTGAACGGTTCGAAAATGAATAGGCAACAATATCATTTGTTACCAATGACAAAGAAACACTTTACCATTAGTCAGCGTTCAAATAAATCACATTCTCTGGGCTTGTCTATGCTCAGAACATTGTCTGATCTAACTCTGACAGTATAGTCAGAATGATAAAACCTCCCTGCTGCAAGTAAAAGTTATAGCACTGAAATTTAAAGTAAACACCATATAACCTGATCCACACCAGGACCTGCAATAATTTCTAAATAAATCAGATTTTCAATCAAGAAAATTTAACATTGGTAGTAAATTTTACATAAAAAGAAGCTCTGATATACACATTTTTTCCCAGCTAATATGAATCATTAGTCTTTTTTGGCTCCTTAACACGCAGAAAAATGGTCGGGGAGGGAGGAAAATACAAAGGTATTCCAAGTACAACAGTGCCATTTAAAGCAGCTCCTCTGCTGCATCATTAATCTTGAACTGCTGTTACCGAAAACAAGATCCCAACTGAGAATGGAAATTCAGAAAAGTAGACCAAGACTGACCCTGTTATAAAATCAGCCAATACCTTTTAGAAAACACTTGACAGCTGCAAATTTCTGGTCACGTTCACTCTGTGTTCATGAGCCAATTAAAAAAAAAAATCCTTCACTTGAAATGTCAGTTGGTCAGCTCATTAAAAAAAGCTCCACTGACAGCACTAGAAAAGGGGCAAATGTCTAACTTGGTCTATCTTGAACATATTATTGGCCTAGTTAAAAAAGAATAAGAAAGAACACAGTACTGAAAACAAAACCAACAAACAAATCACAACTTACACAAACACCCACCAAATGAAAACTTAGCCTTTCAAGAGCCAGCTTCAGCAAAACTGAATCTCAAAATCTGCTGCAAGTTTTCCTAAGCCTTATTCTAAAAGAGTCTGTGAAATGGAAGTCCTTTAGGAGAAACAGAGCATCAGTATTCATGTTAAAACATATAAACACACACACCTGACAATACAGTGACTCTGCTTTCACAGTGACCAAGTTACAGCTGCTGACTGGTGCAGAGATTGAGGAAAAATAATTGCATTCCCTATAGACTGGTAAACAGAGCTTTCCACTAAAGGAACAACTTTAATGGAGTATTGCATTCAGCTCTGGGGTCTCCACCACAGGAAAGGCATCGAGCTATTGGAGCAAGTCCAGAGGAGGGCCATGGAAATGATCAGTGAGCTGGAGCACCTCTCCTATGGAGACAGGCTGAGAGAGTCAGGGTTGTTCAGCCTGGAGAAGGGAAGGCTTCAGGTCAGCCCTACAGCACCTTCCTGTACCTAAAGAAGGCCTACAGGAAAGCTGGAGAGGAATGTTTTACAAAGGCATGGAGTGAGTGGACAAGGGGTAATAGCTTCAGACTGAGAGGTGAGGTTACACTGGATGTGAAGCAGAAATTCCTTGCTGTGAGGGTGGTGAGGCAATGGAATAGCTTGCCCAGGGAAGTTGTGGATGTCCCATCTCTAGAAGGGTTCAAGGCTGGGTTGGCTGGGGCTTGGGGCAACCTGGTCTGGTGGAAGGAACCCTGCCCAGGGCAGGAGAGCTGGAACTAGACAATCTAAGATACTTTCCAACCCAAACCATTCTACAATTCTGTAATAGAAAGGTTTGCACTCTGCTTGCAAAGAAACACAGTTTCCTTCCTCTGGCAAACAAAAGGAAACTAAGGACAACAGCAAGGACTAATTAAAATTATATGAGTCAACTAAGGCCCAGTGCAGTCCCCATCCAAATAAGTGAAATTGAACTGCGAATCTCCAGGACTTCTGAAGAGCATGTTTGTGTACCCTGGGGAGTGCCCAGACCTCAGACAATAAAACCCAAGCTACTCAATTTCAAAAACGCAGCCCTACACAGAAGCCACAAAATGAGCTGTCCGTGTAAACAGCACGAACAGGCGCGGACTTTGGTTTGTTGTGCCCGTGCTCGGTGCCACACTCGCTCCAGGCGCGCAGGGAGCTCCGACACCGCGGGGTGGGACGGAGGTCAGTGCGCCCACACAGCGCTGCCGTCCGACCACCTCTGCAGCCTTCGCTTTATCCACCTTCTGCTCTAATTGCGGGTCTCACAAAACATCTGAGGAAGGTACAAGGCTGCCAAATAGTATTTCAAAGTGCAAACTCCTGAAAGAGAAGGACAATCCCCCAATCCTGGCCCGGGCAGGTGCCCTGACCGGGGCGGTGGAGTCCCCGTCCCTGGGGTGGGTAAGGAAAGGCTGGAGCGGCACTGGGTGCCACGGTCCGGCTGACGCGGGGGTGTTGGGGCACAGGCTGCTCTCCAGGATCTCACAGGACTTTGCCGAGCTGATTGATTCGCTGATTGATTCCGTGAAGGCGCTTCCAAGGCTCTCCCTGACCCTGCCCCGAGCCACTCGCTCCTCCCAGCTGCCCAAGGGCGCAGCTCTCCCACCCGCCTCAGTGCGGCCAACGCCGTTCCCACCGGGACAATCAAACATTCCCGACAAAAGCAGTCCCCCCCCCCGCGGGCTCGCCACGCCCCCGCCCCGTGGACTACAACTCCCGGCATGCTCCGCGCCGCCCCAGAGCACGCCGGGAGCGGCCCCGCCCCGGCGGCCCACAAGCGCCGCAGCGCCTTGGCACGGCGCCGGGGGGCGCCTGAGGGCAACCACGTGACTCGCACGCCGCGCTCCGATTGGAGAAAACAGCTGTCAGTCACTTTCCCAACGTCTGGTAACGGGCACAACGTTCCCTGCGCGCGCCGCCACGCCGCTGCGATTGG
>VWZD01003515.1:498859-530527 GCA_013396695.1 Sakesphorus luctuosus | reverse complement strand
CCTCACGCGCCGGGCGGAGGGAGAGGCTGCGAGGGAGCCCCGGGTACAACATGGCGGAGCACTCGGCCCCCGACCACAAGCACAGACCCGCCGCCAACTCCGCGGCGCCGCTCCACAGCCGCGCCGGGGCCGCGGGCGGCCTGTCGGGGGGCCTGTCGCAGCCGGCGGGCTGGCAGTCGCTGCTCTCCTTCACCATTCTCTTCCTGGCCTGGCTGGCCGGGTTCAGCTCCCGGCTCTTCGCCGTCATCCGCTTCGAGAGCATCATCCACGAGTTCGACCCCTGGTGAGTCCCCGCCGCTGGGCGGGACGGGGCGGCGGGAAAGCAGCGCGCCAGGAGCGCCGGCGGGGCGGGGGAGACTCGCACGCTCCTCAGCCCCGTGGCCGCGGGTCCGGCCGGAGGGCCCCGCGCCCGCCCCGCCAAGTTGCGCCCTGCGGAGGGAGCCGAGAGCCGCGGCCGCCCTGGGAGCCGGGCGGCGAGAGGGGCGGGCGGGCAGGAGCGAGGGAGGCGGTGCGGGCGGGACACGCTGGGGCAGGTCGGAGGGAGCGTGAGGGGTCGCCGCCGCAGGGCGGGAGAAGGGAAGCGGTGCCGGGCGTTTGGGTGTCCCCCGCGGCGGAGACCGCGGGAACGGCGAGGCGGCAGTTCCGCCGGATCCCTTGGAGTTGCGGCAGGACTCTGCGAGGGGCACGGGGAAAGTTGTGGCGCTGGCTCGGAATCGGGAGCCGGGCGGGAGCGAATCGGGGGTTGGTGGCGAAGCGGCTGTGCCAGGCGTGATCCGCGCCCCGATCCTGGTCCTGCTGTCGCGCCGCCGGTTCCAGATGTGCGGTGCGGCTTCCCGGAGTGATCTTTCCTAGAGTCCTTGTCGGCCGGGGAGGGAGGAGGGTGAGGAATGCACTGCAGGAAGTAATCTTCATAAAAGTGACTTGAGGGATTACAGCGAAATGGGTGACATTGATTTACTGCCAGGTGTTTCGAAGCTGCGTTTCTGAGCCCAAGGACTTTTGCTGTTTCCCACACATCTTGATTTTTCCAAAGATTGCTTTCCCTCCTGTGGAAGCCGTCTGTTCTTTTTCCCTGTTGGAGGGAACTGAAACCATTTTATGTATGAGATCAAAAAATGCTGCGCTCGTTCCTTGCAGCAAGACGAAGTGAAAGATGACGAGGCTTGTGGGACAGGTTTTTTTAATGCAAAAACGTGACAACGAATTTTTTTATTAGTGGCTACTTCATCCTGGGAATCCGTGGGGTTTTTAAAACTTTAACCAGGATAAGCGGCAGATGACTTTAGAATAACGACTTCTTAGGTTTTAATTTCAAATTTTGTGTCTTGGTTCTTATTGTTAATTGCACGAAGGAAGGAGATGGTTCGGTTTGAAATGCACGGTAGATGTTCTGAGTTAAAGCTTCATCTAAATTTGTTATTGAAATTGTACTTCTCTGCAAAGCACGCACTCCACTTCGATAGTTTCAAAAGCATGACTTCCTCTTTCCTAGCTGGCTTTCCACACCCCCCCTCGTGTAATCCATTCACAAATCATGGCTCAGAATAGTGGATAGAGAACAAGGAATTGCTTTGTTTTTAGATGCTGTCTAAAGTCATAAAGCTTTGGGATGTGAAAGCAGAGTATCTCAAAATATCTTCAAACCGTCAAGTAATTGCCCATGATTTAAGTTTTTTTTTCTACAAACATAAATGAATAGAAGGAATGCAAACTTTCATTTAATAAAGTTAACAACGGGGGGAGCCTGAGTTAAACACATCTACAATGAGACTATGAACCTGAGGTTATATCCTGTTCTCAAGCTCTTCTGATCTAAATTTAAGCACACAGACTTTCCTTTCTATCATTAGGGAAACCTCTAAGCATGCAACCTTAATTTTTTTGTGACTTTATTAGATTTTTATAGTCAAGGCTCGTCCTTGTCGGATAAATGGAGATTTTACAGTGTTGAGTTGCGTAACTTCTGTTGTTAAGCCCCGAAGGACGCTAAAATGGTGATATGGGAGTTAAGTTCACTCATGATACGGCTGTAAAGATAAACTCCTGCTTTAAAGCAATGTGTAAATTGATGCAAAGTCATCTTCCTGAGTACACAAACAGAAGGCATTGCTGCCCCTGCTGCTGTATGTACCTTTGTTAATTAGAGAATAGATGAAGTTGACAAAACTCATTGATTTTAATGCAGGTCTGTGAGAAGCAGTTGAAATGTCAAGAATCACGCCAGTGTTGTGTTGCTGCATGCCAAAAATGGTAGAGGCAAATGCACTTAAGTTAATTAGTAGGAAAGAGAACCTAAAATGGTAGAAACTGAGGGAAAACAAAGGGCTTTCTCTAATACAGTGCTAATATTGGTGGAAAGAGTGAAAAATGATGTTGCTCTCTTAAATAGTGTCAAGGAGTAGGTAGGAATGGTTTTTCATAGTTGGAAGGGTCTTACAAGTCTGAATGGAATGTGGAAAAGGAGCTTGTGAAAACAGATTAAAAACAGTGCTCTTTTTTCATTTTTTTAAACCAGTTCTTTAGAAGCTTCTCCAGGTAAANTTCTTTTTTTTCCATTTTTTTCCCCAGGACAGTGGCTGTAGTCTTTCCTGGTGGAAAAGTTCCATATTTTTCTCAATTCCTTTGTTTTTTTCTGTCAAACTTGCATAGGGTATGTTGCAATGTGTTGATAAGTCAGTCACCTATTCTCTAGTATTCATTTTGTGATCCAGAGAGGAGGCTGAGGTATATCTGATAACATGAGGAGCAGTAGGCAAATCATTTGTACTCTTGAACGGAAAAATATTGTTGCCTCTAAGGTGTAGAAAGCTTTTCCATTTATTTAGGAAGTCAGTTTTCTGGTTTGGCCATATGAATCATGGGGCATCTGAGGTGGGAAGAAAGGCAGAATTGCCTTGGGTTTTCTACATATTAATTGAATCAAATATGACTTTTTTTTCCTAACATCCCTCTCAAACTGTTTCTCTGACAATAACATCGGGGTTTGGTTTGAGATGGAGGGGAGGTTTGCTTGTTTTGTAAAATTAGCCACTGATACTCACTCAGGTTGGCATTTCTTCCCAAAATTACCCAAGTGTAGTACGATAGGCCAAGACAGTAAAGAGAGGACAGTGTTTGGTTTTGATGTCCATTAAAATACAACGCCTGTGAGAGTAAAAAACAAACTGGTAATTTGAGGTCACCTTGCTGTCATTTAAGAACTCGTGACCTGTTCATCATGACCAGGGTTACTGGGTTTTTTCCCCACTGAATACCACTTTATTTTGGTTTATTTCTTGTGTCTTGTTTACTTTCCATTCTTGAGCTGGTCCAAAGACTTTGAAAAATGTGTGTACTTTCTAAGTCAGGTGAGCTGATACATGAAGTGAGGCAGGATTGACAATTAAGCTGTGCCACTGACAAGCCAACAACTTGAAACATGGATAGTGGTGGTATGTGGGAATGAGCAGGTTTTGTGTCTGAAGTTTGGTTCATCTGTTGTCTGGTTTGGCAGCTGGGTGCACCAAGAGCTTAATTTCTCTGTTATGTACACACAAGTGCATAGTGAAAGCTTCTCATGAAAGTTCAACAGCATGTTTAACTCAGCTGTCAAACGAAAGCATTCTTTCTGTCGGGTGTTGCCTTAAATGCCAGCATGGCTGCTGAACCAAGGAAACCAGAATTATGGAGCACTTGAACAGAGGCTACTTTCTATGCACTGGTTTTCTAAAGTACAGCTCCAGTGTGCCCATATGCTCTTTAATTTGGCTGCTTGTATCATATATATGTATATATAACAATCTATATATGTCTGTGTAGTATAAGTATACAGAGAAGGTGTATATATATCTAGCAAGACTGTTGCATTCTGATACTGCTACTAACTGAAATGGTAACAACTTTTGGTACATCAGTAGTCTTCAGGGAGTGCTGTCAGAATAGCAACATTCATTCTGTTTGCACAGTTCTTACCATTAAGTCACACATGTGAGAACTGTATCTGAATCATTAATCATATCCCATGACGTTAGATCTAACTTCTGTCTCTCCCTGAGAATTTTAACATCTTGCTAAAAGCCAGATTAATACCAGTTAGGGAAAGCTTTCCTATGCTGGAATGCAGAAGCTGGTGTGTCTGAGCATGAGCACCTCTCTGTACCAGTTTGTGTGTGCAGGATGGCACAACCAGCGGGTCTTCAGCAGTTACATTTGCCTACTTACTCCTGCCAGGAAATGTCTCTCACTGCCCTGGCAGTTCCTGGTACTGAACGGCACTACCACAGTCCCATGTACGTCTTTTGCTCTTCGAAACCAGCAGCATTGATTGCTCAAACCACCAGCAATTTACCTGCCATTAGAGTGACCACAGTTTATTGTAGCTCCCTGAGGTCACATAATTGTGTTCGTGACAAGTGTGGGGTTTAGGTACGAGAGCAGTGAACCTTCTCCTCACTGATATCGTCATCTACCCTTAGTGGGCTTTGGTGACTGGGGAGGAACTGGTGAAAGTAAACATAAGGTCACTGTCATTGCTTGCATTTCAGAGGCAGACAGGAAGTTGAGGTTTTCTGTTAGGTACTGTCAAGAAGACAGGTTTCGCTGTATTCAAAATCTTGTTTGACAGATGGATTCTTGAGTTGTTATGAACTTCTTTCATTAATGAAAACATAATTTAACACCTATAAATACAACAACGAAAGCTTCATCAAAATACAAAGTGTGACTCAAGTGAACATTAGAAGTGGTGTATGGAGTTGATCAATCACTGGGGGTTGTGTATGTGTGTTGTTTCAGTTGGGAGAGAGTAAGGTTGTGGGTTTGTGTTGTAGTTCACTGATCTGATAGTTGCCTTCTGGAGCAGTTCTGTCACCCACTGTGCAGTGCTGCTTTTTGCTTTGTGCTTGCTGTAAAACAGTCATAGTAAGTTGATTCAATGAGGTAAATTGTCAAAATACTGTAACATTTTAGTTTCCTGAACCTGTTCACCACTAGTTTTTTATATTATATAGTTTTTTATTTATTTTAGTTTAGCCTCTTATTTTTGAGGAAGAATATGAACATTGTAAGGGAATGTGAATAGTGACTGACTTTAGAGCGTAAACTGGGATTGAGTGATAGGGAGAAGACATGTGTACATATAAAAATGGAGTATGTTAAGACAGTGGGGCAACAGGAGTGATGAAAGAAAAGGTGAATGAGAGTACACTAAGCTGGTGTTCATAAGGAGGGGAGGGAAATGATGTAAAGAGGATGATAGTGTTGATAATCTCAATTAACAATGCCCACCCAGGTAATTCGTCTGGCCATTGCCTACCTGCTAATGACTTCTTGCTGGGCAAACACACAGCAGATTGTACAGTAAATGCTCTCTGCTTGAGGGGTGGCAGCCACTTCTGTCTCCAAACTGCGATCTTTCTGGAGGCTTCCAGCCCATCCCACAGTCTTGTTGAAGGACAGTATGTGAATGTGGATATGTTTAGGAAACATTTCCCACTGATTTTAGGATTCTTTTTCAAAGCAATTATTTTTGTTTATAAATTTAGACAGCTTCCAGACCTCAAAAAAGCATTGGATTGCAGTCCAGTTTGAATCTAATCACTTGGAATTGATTTTGAGATGTTGCAGATGTCCTGAGATTTGTATTAAAAACTTGCTATACTGTCTTCATTCACTAGTTTTTTGATTCTATGAAATAAGAAGTGCTCTATTTCTGTTTTATTGGGATATGTTTTCAAAGATTGTATACTAACTGTTAACATTTAAATGAGGAAAGTTTTCCATACTGTAGTATGAATAATTTTAGCAGCATTTCAGGTAGCTCAAACTTGTTTCTGTCGTTTTATTATAGGAGGAAAAATATTCTAGCATAATCTCCAAATCCGATTCAGCAAGGCCTGTGTGTTCATGAAAGGAAAGGTTAAAGATTTTTGTGTGAGAATAGTCTGACAGGTTTCACCACCCCACTACCACCCACCCTTTAATGAGGAAGATCCAGATCAGGCATCTTTTTTGATCAGTTTTATTGCAGTATGACATGGGTGAGAAACTGTTAGCACGGGTTAGTCTGGCTTTGGGGGTTTCTGGATTGTAAGGTATTTCTTAGCTACTTGGAGGGAGCTGTTCTGCAGCCAAGTCAATTTTTCTATAAGGTTGATATGGCATTAGCAGTCAAGATAATGTGCAGTTGACTGTACCAAACTTCTCTACTGCTTGTAAAATTGCAGAAATAGGTAAATATTATAAATTTAATGGAAGGAGGTTAATGTGGAAAAAGAACATTGCACAGAGTTGCAGGCACAGCTGAGACTGCTTTGTTAGTGGGGAGACCTCAGGCGAGATGTGTTCAGTCAGGTTGATGCAGCTGAAAAGCGGCTCACCGTGTGGCCTCGTAAAATAGCAGTCCTCTCACAGTCAGGCCTCTGCTCTGTATCTACTGGTGTCTTCTACCATCTTTACTGGGCAGGCAGGGTTTCTTTCCTCCCTTGCACAACCTGTAATTGGGGTGAAAACCTGATCAGATTCCATGTGGGTGCGATAATGGGGTTGTGCATGGTTGGTGGGAGGGGCCATGCTCATCAAACACGTGCAGAGGATGGCTGAGTACAGAGACTGTCCCTAATCTCTGTACAGTCTTGTTTTGGAAGGTGAGACACAATGCTTGCAAAGTGTGGACCCTTTTATTGATTTGTGGATAGCAGAACAAAACAGGAAAAGGAAAACATATCTGAATGTTTTATGTAGGCTGTGTTGACTGAACCATCAAGTTTAGCTTTTAATGCCATAGGTTTTTTTTTTTAATGGTCTTCAGCAAACACAAACACTAACTAGAGCAAATGCTGCAATGAAAATCCTTGAATGGACTTTTTTTGGCAGGTATCTTATTTGAACAGCTTAATATGTTCTGGTTTTGAAACAAAAATTTGATTTTATTACATAAGGTTTAGGGTGGTTTATAAAGGTTACCTTTTGCTTCCTATCATAATTCTCTCTCTCTAATAGTCTCTGGTTTTGGCAGCCTGTAATCCTAATACTCAAGTTTTTAAATCTGTCTCATGTTGAACTAGTGGGGAAAGGGGAGAATAAAAATTTTGGCCAGTACAGTTAGCAGGAAAATTTAAAATCCTATAGAAACTAATAGGTTTTAAGTGGGTTGAGGGCAGACTGAGTTTAGGGAGGTAGCTTTGCTGTTCCACAAGAGTCTCTTCTGATTTAGTCAGGTTATTTTCCATATATTGCCTATCTGTGCATGTGTTGCAGAGTTTCCCCCTTAATTTTTGAAAGTTCCGCTCCTGCAAGCCCTTTGAGGTACATTTGTACTGACATTTAGGGCTAATCCTCAGGGCCTCTTTCTACTTAGCAAAGCCATTAAAGCTGCTGCTTTTGGAGCCTTTGCAGCCTGCACCCTGTAGCAGGATGTGTGCTGATATTTTTATTATTGTTATTATTAACTCTTTCAGCAAAACTTCTACTCATCAGTATTACGACTTGCTTGGAAAACAAAGTGAATTTAGGACAAGTCTTTTTATAGTATGTCCAACAGACAGACCTCACTTCGAATGTGCAGTTTGTGGTCTCCATCTGAGCTGGTGCTGGGAATCCAAGGAGGTGTTTGTAATGTGGAGATCTGCGGGGTCTGGGCTTGAGGTGCTGTGAAATTGACCCTAATGCTGCTCCACACCTTACATAAGCTGAAACAGCCTGAGGAATGAATTTAAGGACATAGACACAAACACAATAGATCAGCTTCTGTATTTCCCAACTTACTGCTGCTTTCCCAGGGTAAAAGCTCCTTTGACACACAGAGAAATACTTTAAAAGTTCTTGCTGTTATGTGCAGCAATATTCCTGCACTTTAGAAAAGGAAATGGTCTATTTCAAACAAGGAGTAACTGAGTGTACATGAGCACTTCTAAGAGCAGGAAACGGTATTTAAAATGTCTTGTCTGCTGTGGGAGACCCAACTTCAGTATCGTGCTACTTTTTAAAGAGCCCGTCTAACATAAATGACTGGAGTATGTGGACTGTAAAGATAATTACTGCCAGGTGTTACAATGCTCATCATATAATTTTCTATGCCAGTCAATTTATATGGGTTATATTAGTTTGTTAGGTAAGGAACACGTTCAAGTTCTCTCCAGCTGATGATCCATGGAGAATTGCAAAGCACCTTTTCAAAACTTCACTTTCTTAAAGCAAACAAGTAAAGTCCTTGGGGAACCTACATTGCCATGGAGGATGTGAGTTTGGCTTGATTATTGATTTTTGGTGGTGTTCTTAGGGGGATTGTTTAACACAGTATTATTTATTTAAAATAGTGGCTCACTGGATACATTGGCACTATCTGTCCTGTGGGTTTAACATGCATTTTGCAGAAGGGAAAAATAGCCTGTAATTGTGTCATTTTAAACTGTTGTAGCACACGTGGCTGGGCAGCCCATGTTTTGTGAGTTCTGTGGTTTGTTTTCTTCAGTCTCTGCATTCTCTTTTTGCAATTATTACACTATAAGTGGTAGTCAACTTCTTTAAATCCAAGCAGTGTGATTTTATTTATTTTTATTTCTATCTTCCCCGTAGATGGCTATGTTAACAAAGTCTAGGTATGGAGAAAGCACCTCTTTGAGGATGCAGCTGATCGGGAGGAATACATGTTGAATAGAACACGTGTGTGCTGTAGCCACAGGATTTGAAATACAGCAATGCATTTTCTTGATGCAGAAGCAAAACAACACAACAAGCCTCCTTGTCCTAAATACTTTTCTATGTTTGTGCAGCTTTTTTTTTTTCCAATAATCTATCACATGTGTTGAGTGTGTTTCCTTCTTATTCTAACCATATCCCAGGCAGCATTTGGAAGCTCAGTTAAGTGACTTAGAATTTCATAAATATTGTTTGAAACATATATCTTGAAAAAGGCAGCATCATCTTCATGGCTGAAATATTTGAAGTTGATCATTTGGGTATTAAAGGTCTTTAAAATGTCTTTAATTCTTTCTGTGGCAATAGATTAAATGTCTTAAAGTTGCAATTCTTCTAATTTAGAAAGTCAGCAAAACAAAATTGGAGCTTTGGCATTTTATTGATGTTAACGATGAAAGTAAATGGGAGTCTCTTTGTCTCACGTTACTGTAGAATGAGAGTCATGAAAGCCAATGCAGGGGTTGAGTTTTCCAAGAAGTTGTGTAATGCTACTGTGTTTTGACTTTTTATCTTACTCAGGTAGTCATGATTTATCTAATGTCAAATATCTGAAGTAACATTTGAAAAACTACTGCATGTGTCTCACAATTCATTTTACTCTGTAACAGTTTTAATCTTTCATTTGCCAAATAGAAAATGGATTTCGACATTGGAGAGACTACTTTAAACATTTGCAACAGTATCTTAATTTGTGATGTCTCAGGTCATCCAGCAATGACAAATGTAATTATTCTCCTATGGCTAAACAGTTTCAGGAGCCAAGGAATTTTTAGTGCTTTAATTTTATGTTTTACCACTACTTCACCAACACTTGCCCCACCCTCCCACAGTAAAGCACTTCTTGCTTGGCAGATGACTGGGTGATAGGTGTTGCATGAAATATGTCATGCCTGTAATTGTTTCATCACTGATTTATTTTCTACCCTTTGCTTTTGTAAGCCAACTTCAGGGGCCTGTTTTTCTTTATGCTTCCCTTGTACTCGTTTCAATACAGTGTACTTAGCTACACACATCATGGTTTGCCTTTGTGAGAGTATATTCTGTACGGTGCCATCTGCTGCCACTTTCTACCTTCAAGCAACAGAACTGCTTTAGATGTTAGTTGAATGGTACTTTTACCTGGGAAGTTAAGCAGTGTTGTCCTGTGTCTCATTATCTAATGTGCTGTGCTGGAGTACCCGTGGGTCTTGTTTATTTGTTGGAATATCTAAGGTACAACAAGGTGCTGCTGAGCTTGTCTTCACCAGTATAAAGTGGCTTTATTTTCATCTAATCCGGTGAAGTAATTCTCCTGAATTTCCCATCATCTGTTGGACATGTCTGGGGACAGTTTGCTGTTGGGTTAATGAGTTAAGGCAGCTCTCAGAGTTCTGGTAAGCAAAGGTGCTGTAACTGCAGGCACAGAGAGGAAAACTCGCCTCTTGCAGTGGCGGTGAGCGATTGTATTGGCACATCTTGTACCCAGATCCTATCTCAGGTATCCATGAGTTCTCTGACCAACAGGTCATGGGTTACTAAAGGGGTGACCATATCAATAGTTTCTGCTAAAGTTCTTTTACTGTGCTGTAACTGTTCAAAAGTTTTGCCAGAAATGACTTAAATAGTTACATGGGATATTTGGGATCTAGAGCTGAATCCCTTTTCTCAACAGGAAGGCCAGCTCCAGTTTTCTCATTTAAATGCACATTTGTGGAGAGAGCTGAGAAGGCACAGTCTGGTGAGGATTGAAGCGTGAAAGGTCCTGAACAGGCCCGTTTAATTCATGTCTGGAGAGCAAGGAAAGAGATTTAAGATTATGTGACCTAATAATTGTCCCTTGAGAAGCTCTCCTAGGCCCTTCCCAACAGGTCTCACATATCCCCTTGCATTATACCATATTCCAACCCCACCCCAATTGCAACCAAACCTCTTGCTTTAATCTCCTTTCCCCATTTTCATGGACAACCAGGCACTCACTTTGCCTTATCCTGTTTCTTGTGGCAAATGGGGGACCAGGGAAGGCATGGCACCTTGAGTTGGTACTTGTGATTTAATAAAATGGCATTAGAAATTGAACTCATCCTTTACTGTTATAGGATAGAGGGGCTGTAGCTTCTAAACTGTATATACCGTGGTAGTCAGCTGGTCAAAGAGGTGATTTGTTTTGGAAAGGGCATGTTCCTGCACGCGTGATAGAGGCAATGGTGGGTGTAGTCTGTGAATATTCTATAATAACACTTGTGACAGCTTCAAAGCATATGTGTGGAGACTGAGAGAACTCTTTGCAGTTACAACTTCCTCATGAGGGGAAGAGGAGGGGCAGGCACTGATCTCTTCTCTGTAGTGACCAGTTACAGATCCCAAGGGAATGGCCTGAAGTTGTGTCAGGTGAGGTTTGAATTGAGCATTAGGAAAAGGTTCTTCCCCCAAAGGGTGGTTGGGCACTGGAACAGGCTCTCCAGGGATGTGGTCACAGCACCAAGCCTGCCAGAGTTCAAGAAGCGTTTGGATAATACTCTCAGGCACATGGTGTGCCTCTTGGGGATGGTCCTGTGCAGGGCTCAGTGTTGGAGTGGATGATCCTCATGGGTCCCCCCCAGCTCAGCATATTCTGTGTGTCATTGTAAGCCTGGCTTATCTTGTGTTCCACCACCTTCACAGTTTAAGGTCATTTCTAAACTTGAATTGGATTTTCCTAAAGCAATGGAGAAGCACAGTGAGATATTCAATAGCCACACTAAGTAAGACTAAGCAATACTAGAAATTTCATCACGTAATGAGAAAACAAACATGTAACTTTAATTTCACATTGTACATGGCAGGAATTTAATATTCATTGTATATACTGTCTTAAATGCTGAGCACTGTAGTCATTGCAGTACAGTTAATCTTCAGCATTTCTTTGTGAATACCTAACGAGGAAATAATGTTTTGTTATTGCACTTTTGTGTTTCTTGTGCAGAGTCTTTAAAGAAACATTGGTAACCATTAAGTACAATTCTTAACTGATTGAATTAAATTAATTGAAAACTTTGGGTTTTTTTAATTTAGACATGCTTTAAACAGTATGAAAGATACAAAATAAAAGTAGTAGGTGACTGATCTTTAGTTCTGCTTGCCATACTTGAGAGTAAATCAGATGTCAAAAGTGGATTCAAGAATGCAAAATATGATTAAAAAGATAAACTCCATTCTGTGTCTTGTAGGGAAGAATGAAAGCCACTTTCTGTTTTCAGCTACATTCCTGGTCTTTGTTTGTTTTAGCAGTAAGATCCTGTTCCCGTGTCAATTTTCTCCAGTATGAGTGTATATATCATCCCTTTGCAAATAGCTGGAACTTTTTCTGCCCTCAGCTGGAGGCCACCATCTCTTCTGTTGGACTGTATGAATAGATCATGCGGGTACTCTTCATCTGCTTCATAGAAAAATCAGTTGAAATAGTTCAGATCATAGAATCATTTAGACTGGAAAAGACCTCTATGATCATTGACTCCAACCATTAACCCACCACTGCCAATTCCACCAGTAAAACATGTCCCTAAATTCCACGTCTATACCTCTTTCAAATGCTTGAAGGGTTACTGAGTCAACCCCTTCCCTGGGCAGCCTGTTCCAATGCTTAGTCACCCTTGAAGTGAAGAAATTTTTTCATGTATCTAATGTAAACCTCTCCTGGTACAACTTGAGGCCATTTCCCCTTGTCCTGTCACTTGTCACCTGGGAGAAGAGGCCAACCCCCCCACCTCACTACAACGTCTTTTCAGGTAGTTGTAGAGAGCAGTGAGGTTGACTGGACCAGTGCTGAGTACAGAGGGACAATCACTGCCCTCATCCTGCTGGCCACACTATTCCTGATACAAACCAGAATGCCATTGACCTTCTGGGCACACTGCTGGCTCATGTTCAAATGGCTGTCAACCAGCACCCTGAGGTCCTTTTGCACCAGGCAGCTTTCCAGCCACTTTGTCCCCAAACCTGTAGCACTGCATGGAGTAACAGTGACCCAAAGGCAGGACCCAGCACTTCGCCTTGTTGAACATCATACACTTGGCCGTGGCCCATCGATCCAGGCTGTCCAGGTCCCCCTGCAGAGCCTTCCAGCCCTCCAGCAGATCAACGCTCCCACCAACCTGGTGTCTGTCATCTGCAAACTGGCTAAGGGTGCACTTGATCCCCTCGTTCAGATCATCAATAAAGATGCTAAACAGGACTGGCCCCAACGCTGACCCCTGAGGAACACGACCTGTGACTGGCCATCAATTGGATGTAACTTCATTCACCAGCACTCTCTGGGCTTGGCCATCCAGCCAGTTTCTTACCCAGCAAAGAGTGCACTGGTCTAAGCCATGAGCAGCCAGTTTCTCCAGAAGAATGTTGTGGGAAACAGTGTCAAAGGCTTTATTAGAGTCCAGGTGGACAACATCCACAGCCTTTCCCTTCATCCACTCAGCAAGTCACCCTATAACAGAAGAAGATCAGGGTGGGCAATTAGGACCTGCCTTCCATAAACCCATCCTGCCTGGGCCTGATTGCCTGGTAGTCCTGTATTTGCTGCATGGTTGTGCTCAGGATGATCTGCTCCATAACCTTCCCTGGAACTGAGGTCAGCTGACAGGCCTATAGTTCCTGGGATCCTCCTTCCAACCCTTCCTGTAGATGGACATAGCATTTGCTCACTTCCGGTCAGCTGAGATCTCCCTGGTTTGCCAGGACTGCTGGGTAATGATTGGAAGCGGTTTGGTGAGCACCTCTGCCAGCTCCCTCAGTACCCTGGGGTGGATCCCATGCAGCCCTATAGACTTGTGTGTGTTTCTAAGTGGTGTAGTGGGTTGCTGACTGTTTCCCCTTGGATTATGGGGGCTTCTTCCACTCCCCATCCCAGTCTTCCAGCTCAGGGGGCTGCATACTCAACCAACAGCTGGCCTGAGTATTAAGGACTGAGGCAAAGAAGGCATAGGCACCTCATCTTTGTCACCATTTCCTTCCACATCCAGTAAAAGGATGGAGTTCTCCTTAGCCCTCCCCTTGTCGCTGATGTATTTATAGAAGCACTTTTTGTTGTCCTTTGCAGCATCGTGAGAGTGGTTTGCTTTTTAGCCATGATTCAAGCTAATTTGTCCGATTTGCGCACAGCAGCGCATTAGGAGTGTCTCTGCTCTCCTTTTAGCCAGCAAAGGTTAGCTGAAGGATAACTGCCAGAGGTAAATTTGTGAGCGTGGAATTCAGTACAAGGCATCCTAGAGTTGGGAATACCTTCCCCTGCCCCTTCCCCTTACCCATGCACTTTGGGCTGTAGTAATGCCTTTTTCTTTTCAGCTTTATTTGATTAGGGCAGAATTAGATCTATGTCTGGGTTCCTGCAGACCTTGGTTGTATTGTTTGGTTTGTTCTGCAAGGAGCTCTCTCTCTCTATATATATATATGTACTTACTCACAGGTAAAAATTGCCTGATCCCTGCTACATTCCTGGTGAATACAATATTTGTGTCTGTTTATGCCAGGTTACTACAGGGTTAAGCAGAATTTGAGCAGACATATTTAATTTAGCTAAAATTAGGTCTTTAACCTGTCTGGTGTTAATCGCCAGGCAGAAATTGTTCAAGTTAGATTGTCTGTTCTGCTCTTATGAGGCTTTGTATTATCCACTCTGAAACGTTAATTTTTATTTTCTCAGCAGTCATTGTAGTAAAAAGTGAGTAAGACAGTATTGCAACAGATGGAGCTCAACAGGTGCGCTATGGGAGATCCAGCTTCTTGGACTAAACATGATCTACATACAGAAAGAACAACTGAATGAAAGCAGTCAGAAAATTGAGGCAACAGAGACCTAGTTGCAGGAGGAAGAATAGCAGGTGCATTAAGAAATGTACTAAAGAGGAAATACTTGAGGATTTTTGGATTAAACTACCTTATTTTAACTTGATAAACTGACTTAGACATGCAGTCACAACACAACACTGTAGATACTTTCAATGTCTGTGAGCTAAAAAACCCTCTGTTGCCATGATCTATACAGAGTGGTTTGATATCTAATGTTTGATTCTGGCTGAACTTACTCATTGTTACACAGAAGTTCAGGTAACAGGCTGTTGGTTACTGTGGGGTTTACAACATAATTTCTGCTAAAGCTCTTCTGCAGTGCTATAACTTTCAATTTTCAGGCAGAAATGAGATTGTCACTGCTTAAATATCATCCACCGATGATATTGGGGATGTTGTTGGGGATCTGGAGCTTCTCTAGGGGTCCTATTTACTGTTTGCCATGCCTTGTATTTTACAGAGGAGAAGCAGCCTGCCAGCCACCCTGCATCCAGACTGATTCCTTAAATTTCACTTAGTGGGAAGTGATTGTGAAGTTGGTTCAACTGCATTTTGATGTAGGTAGTACTTCCTCACTTGCCACTGCATTGTAGCATATAGGTGACTTTATTATGTAATAGAAATTAGGACTGTGCCACATACTCCCAAATAGTTAAAATATAATTAAAGTACCTGCAGTGAATAATAAATTTCCTTGATTTTACTCTGTGTTTCAGACTATTACAAAAATTAGTTTTCTCTTCTGGGCACAATGTAGAATCTGCTACAGGATAGCAGGTACTATGTTTGAGGTCAGTTTACTAGGAGTCCATTATGGTTGTTTAGGTGTTACACATTGCTTTTCCATACTAGAAAACTATGGGAAAAGTGGCTTGAGAGCCAGCTGTTCTCTGTTGCCTGTCACTTCTTGTGAAGCAATCAAGTTTACTTCATTGATGTGTAGTATCAGATTTTTTACAGAAAGGGTATTTTGCATCTTAAAATACATTGTTCAGCTAATGACCTTTTTAATTCCTTCCTGCCAACCGGATCCTCATGTACCTTAACTTCATGTAGCCTTTAACTTAGAAGACCTTGGAGTTAAACTGCCTTCATCGTGTTAAAAATAAGTACAGCACAAATCGGTTTGATCTGGAAGAAATGCCCTTTTTGAACATTTTCTTGAATCTGGTGCAAAACCTTCAGAATTGCAAGATATAAGGCTGAGGTGCCACAGAGTAGCCCAAGAGCACTCAGAGAGAGACACAGCATTACAGTTTGTGGTGGTATGTCCTGTGGTGAGCAGAGAACTGATGGCTCTGGAGAAGCTGATGCCGTCAAAAGATACAGAACGACATTGCCATCAGTATTGATGCCAGTTGTACTGCAGTGTCTGTGGTAAAGTGTATGTCTGGTAGAAAAGAAAATGAGCATTCTGTTTTCCCCTGTAAGAATTTCAGATGTGGGTCTGTTTGCATCTTATCTTTGAAATCTCTTAGGAATTTTGACTGTCCCAAGAAAAAATATCATCATCACTCGCTTTTTAGGTCTAAAATGTTGTTAAATGTTATGAATGGCAGAATTCACTGGCAAAGTATGCATTTTAATATTGATAAAACTAACACTTTTCATAATAATTTGCCTTGAGACATGGAATGGTTCAAAAGCAAGACAAAAAAAGTAATAAAAAAACGTTAACAGGCGTCAGAGGAAGTGTCTGAAATTGCAGACAGATATTCGCCCACTCCAGTGATGATGGGAAGCATATCGTGGCTTCAGATGGTGGTATATTGTGTGAAATATACAAGTTGTGGTCATGGAATGCTTTAAAAAGCTTGCAGTTCTTTAGAAAAAAATACTGGTGATGCCCTGGGTTCTCTGAAGAAGTCAGTGACTCTGTGCTCCTGTAGAATTTCGTATCATTAAGCTACTGCCAGCATGCAGTTCCTGATTTTAGCACTTGCTAAGCATGACATCCTATTGCAGGCAGTGAAATACCATGCCAAGCAGTGGCAGTAGGAATGCTGTAATCCTTCTTAAACACATTGGGGACATTCTGCTATTCTTAATGGTAATTCTTAATGGTTATTCTATAACCATTCTGATCGTCTCCAGGATTTACACTGAGCATAGTTGAATGTTGGACCTGAAGAAATAGGACCCCTGGTTATTTTTTTCCTGCATCCAGCTTTTTTTTTTTTTTTTGAGCCTTTCCTTTCTGCTTACCCCTCAGGAATTATTCCAATGGTATTGCAAAAAATAGTTGCTGTTAGTTGAGGTTTCTCTCAGAATGCAGAGTAATTGCCTATCCAAATATTGAAATAAAACCATAAAGACTAAACAACTAAAAATTCCATATTTAACCCCTCAAAACATCAGAATTAGGATGATATTAAACTCCACATCTATCAAAGCTTTTATTTTTTTCTTTCTGATTGACTTGAATTAATAATTGTCTTTCAATCAGCTTTATTAAGAACTGTACAAACATATTCCATGTCCCTTGTGAAAGGCTGGGTAGAGTCCTGTGCTTGTGACTCCTGAGTGTTTGTTGTCCAGTGAGGTGCAGAAGCTCCAGCTGAGTGTATGAAGGGTAACAGCTTCCACATAAAACCATGGTAGGTGAGTGCCTAGAGAAATTCCAGGAAGAAGATTTGTGGATACATAACAAATTATATATAAATGTGCTAATTAGGGACTATTCATGCAGTGCATGTTTATATTAGATTTAACACCTAATAAAACCATTCCACTGACATGAGATTAAGTTAAAAAGAAAGGAACGAGGGATTATTCTGAGATACAGCTGCCTGGTCACTCTTCCATCTTGCAGAGATATGTCAGTTTTGGCTCAGAGAAAGAGAAGACCATCCTCCATCTCATGGGTTTTACACAGGTAGAGCTCGCTGTATGTTTTCTCCATTCTTACTGTGAGGTCTGCCACCTTGAGTTTGGGTTGGGGACATTAGGAAAGAGTCTCTACCTGTTGTAAGTACTTTTGCCTGTAGGTATTGCTGCTGCAAAATTCTGATCTGAATTACTTGAAAATTACTTAAATGTCCATATGTACTTACCAAAGTTATAAATGCAACACAAGTAAGGATTTTCCTGATGAGAAATACTGGGGCAGTGCATTAAATTCATTATGTGGTTCATGGGGTACTACAGTTCCATTTTACAAACCTTATGCCTAACTCATTGTGGTAATTGCTTGTTCTTAGATTCAGAGTTCAGAGTAAGACCTGGAGGATGTCATGCTTGTAGTATAATATGTAGGCAAGCAGGTGTTTTAAAATCTAATGTGGAGTACTGTATGTATGCTGCTTCTTTTCAGTGGAAGCTACTGAAGTTTCTCTTTAGGTTTTCCATAGAGTGGTGTGCTGAATAAATCCTTCCTTTGGATGCACAGAATATGTCAGATATGGAGTCAGTCCGCAACTCTCTTTGTGAAGAATCTAGACTTGCCATCTCTAATTAGAAGCTGTGTGGCAGAATTGATTCTGTAATCTGCATTTGCATTAAAAACTGACTCCTAGAATTGCTCAGATAGCTTGTAATGTTCACAGTTTGTATCACGTCATTTTTCTGCGTTTGCAGATGTGAAAATTTTGTGCATCTGCAGATGAAGACTTTTAGAGCACAGAAGCCTTTATGATTGCAGGCTTAGAAAATTTTCAACAGATTCTGCCAGTAAGGAGATTACAAATTCTCAGATGGCTCCAAAATGCTGGATAAAAAGTCTGGATGCTGGGGTAATTATAGCATGAAATCGGTTGGGGCTTAAACAGTCACCGTTCCCACAAGAAGCAACACACTGATCTTGTGCTCTGTTGGAATGGAGAGGTCAAATGAATCGCATCACTGTCACTGTAATTTACTTTAGGAGTTGTTCCTATCTGGATGAAGTAACTGCACTGCTGTACATGTGCTCTTATTTTCTGTATGTTCTTATTTTCTCAGTAGGCTAAATTTTATTTTATGTTCATCTTAAATAGTACTTTGTCAGGGAAATACTAAACTTAGGAATGTCAAAGCCTAAAACGTCTCTTTATAAATACAACAGTAATTGTGTCTGTGAGGTGCCAGACAATTCTGTAGCTCCTGGATAAGAGTGAGTGCCGTGATGAGCATTAAGTGATCATCTTGCAGTATTACCTTGTGTCATCAAAAAGATAGTTCGTTGGATGGAATAAAAATCAAACCTAAGCATGAACAGATAGTTAAGATTATGTATTAAGTGTACATAATATATAGGTGAAAACTTTACAGGCTTTACCTTGCAAGTTGCCTGGTTAAGCTTTCTAAAGTAGTGTTGCTACTAAAAAAAAATTATGCATCTGTTGAGTTACTTTGCTGCTGCTGCTCATACTCTGTTCTGTGGTAAAATATGCTCTAGTTGTCTACTGAACCAACTAGTGTAGGTGTTTCCCGTAGTGCCACAAAATTAACGGTACCATACACGGAGTGCTTTTGTGATCACTACGGCGGTGCCCCCAAAGGTTCGAACTGCAATACCCACCTGTTTTGGCAGCTGGGACTTGGAATTCTGAAATGTACAGAGACTGTTTGATTATTTCTTTAGAGCTTAGCTTGGAGATCAAGACAGTTCAAACTACAGACCTGACAGAAAGAGGCAAGGAGAGCAGCAGAGCATTACTTTTACTCCAGAATGTCAGCTAAAATAAGAAAAGCCAACACTTACTAGTGCTAGTCAGGCCCTTAGTTGAATATTAGCAAGCATGTGTCTTCCTCACAACATGGGCTGAGAACTTGAGTGTTTGTCTCAGTCTTTCTAGATAAGTATTTAATTAGGCATGTGCTTCACATAATTTTGTTCTTTATTCTTCTCAGGTCTGTCTCAAATTGACATGCCTCAAAGGGATGAGGGAAGATAAAAAGGGAATCTTGGGAGATGGGTAAACTCTTCGCATACCTCAGGACCAGATGAGTGTGAGGATTGAGGATGGGAGAAAAGGGATCCTTTCCTCCACTCTGGTTCTGTCACATAGTACTGCATTCTATTTATTTAGTCAGTGTAACCAGCAGTGCACTCCAGTGCCTCCTTGCATAAGATGTGGCAGATCAGAAAGAGGACTGGATAAAACCCCTAAGTATCACCTATTCTTGCTGCTGCTGGAGGTGGGAGAACTGGGGCAGGTGGTGACACACAAGCCTGAAATGCAGCCCATACCCAGCATGAGTTGTTCTTTCCTCCATTCTGATTCCTCCCTCAGTTGCAGCCCTAAGTCTGCCTCCCAGATGTTGGTATAGGGAAAGGCAGCAGGTTTTCTAATATTTTCCAGGGCTGTTTCACGCCCCTGTGAAACCTCTAGATGGTTGCAGATACTGTGACAGCACTGCTGTGGAAACACAATAGCACTGTGCTGCATTTCAAGCACAGTTTGAAAAGTACCAAGGTAGTAAGAAGGTTGCGTGACTGTGGTTTGTGCTGTGATACTGTGTTAGCAGCTATTTCCCTTCTGGATAAAAAGGAAACAGTTTCACAAGGTTCAGGCTTGTCCCTAAAGAAGAGTGCTATGAAGTGCGTAAGCAGGATCAGAGCATCATTGTACGGTTGCCAGCCCATACTGTTGTCTGATGCACTGCCCATTGCTGCCCCTCAGTCAGTGCCTGGAGCTGGCTTGGATATTAAGCATCACTCATCAAGCTTCTCCTTGATGAGTGTTTAAGTTTATATTGACATTTTAACTTTTGTTTGCAGGTTACCTAGTGGCAAGTAAAATGGGCAAGTTGGTTTTTTTTTTTTTTGAGTCAAAATGAGGTACTGAATTCAGTCTCTAAATAATTTTTGAGATTTTTGTGTTCCAAAAATTATTTCTTCTTCTCATTTAAAGGTCTTCTCACAGTGAAAAATTAATGCATTTGTAGTATTGCCAATAATTTCTGCTGCAAAGACATGCCCAGGTGTCTTTGCACACCTTCATTTGTGGCAGAAGAAGCAATCGCTTTTTGAAAGAAGGGTTAATGGATTTGTATCTCTCTAAAAGTACATTAGGAGGGAAGATTAAATTCTTACCTCTGAAGTGGTAGAATTAAAGTGCTGTTATGGTGCATTTCAATTTTGAATTATTCTTATTAAAGACCTAATGGGATGCTGCCAAAGCACAAGGCAGTTGTTCACATCCTTCTGAAGTCAGTTTTGAAGCTGTACTGGTTTCAAACAGGAGGAGAATGTCAATATGTATTCTTCTTGCCTCTTTCATTTGTTTCACTAATCTTTTAATGCTCTGTAAGTAAACATTAGTCATACGTTTGTAGCCTCTGTGAGTTTGAGTCATGATTTAAAAAGTCAAAAGTAATCCATGTTAGTAAACAGTTTGCATGTTTCCTTTTAGAGTTCCAGGATAACAGCACTGACTGGGTTTTCAGAGTGTTCTAAGCCTGCTCTGTAGCTGGATCTTCTGCGTCCTGTGCAATGTGAAACTCCTGATTTGTTCCATGCTGAGCTGCAGGCACTTGGCACTAAACAAATTAGCAATAGGCCTTGCTGTACTAAGATAAGGGGCTAATTTCACAGGTACACCGTTTCATAAATCACATTGTAGTTGACAGTTTAGTACTGGAGAATTAATTAATATTTAGAAATCTAGTCAAATGGGAATAGTTTTAGGCTTATTAGAAACCAATGTCACATTGCTGTTTGAATCAAAGATTTCTAGGTCAGAATGACTGATGTTGGTGTGAATTTTCTTATATAAACATGACGAATAATTCTGAGAGTCCACAGTTTTATCAGTTAATGTATCCTGTATAACTGCTTATTTAGCATATAAGAGAGTGCTCCTGAAAATACTTCACTCTGTTTTTTTTATTTATGTATTAAATGTCACTTCACTGATGCTGTGATAGTTCAGTCTGTTGAAACGTGCAAATTTGCTGACATCTGAACTTGAATTTCAGATCTTTTTGTTCTTTTACTGTGTAGATGAAGAAATCTGCTCATGACCTCAGTGTGGTTTTACTTCAGATATTAGGCCTGTACTGATTAAACGGTCAGGAACTTGATGGGTTTTGCAGTCTTGAATGACATTAACTTGTTTCTGTTGAAATTAATTAGTTCAAGTTAAACCTGTAATATTTTGGGAATCTTAAATATGCAAAACATTTGATGTAGTTTTAAAATTTGTGTTAGAAGTGATGCATGTTACTGCTATAAGTGGATACTTCCATGAAATACACAAAATGAGAAACACCTCAGGTTTTCTGGTCCTGAATACCAGCAGTGCCTATGGGAGGCTTTCCTGATGGTTTGCTCATCTAGCCTGTTGTCTGTTGTGGTATTCCTTTTAGCCACCTGAAACTAATGAATATAACCTTTAATGCTTCTTTAATTAATTTCACATTGGTAATGAAACTCCAATTAGAGTATCCATTAGAAGGGCTGGCTTTGTGGATGTTGCTTATTTCATTAAGTTGTGTTTGCCCAGGCTTTTCTAAGCCTAAACTTTCTCTGGAAAACTTGCCATTATTGATACTTGTAGCCCTTTAATTTGGCCTTTGAATGAATGGTCATGAAAGTGCTGCTGGTTTGGGGTAACATGCACTGCAGTTCTTCTCATAGGCTGATACCTCATGACAAGAATTAATGCACTTCTTAATAGTTGAAAAGTTTTGTTGTCAGAAGTTTGAGATATTTTGTGCCAGGAAAATGAAAGATTAGTGCCTTAATGGCAGTCCATTGATGTTTTTAATGGTTTGTAGAACAAACTGAAGATATGCATGGGAGAGCTTTTGTTTTACAAGACATTTTCTGCAGCAAAATGTACAAGATTTGAAGATGAAATTTCATGTACATGAGATTCTACATTGTATTGATTCTTATTTGATTGAAGGGAAGGGAATTGAAAGAAGGGAATATGTCAGGGCCAGAAGTTTTATAGTGGGAATAAATAGGTTGATTCCTGTTCCCTGTTAGTACATTCCTCACCTCTCAATTTGACATGAAGTAGAGCAGCAGCAAACATACCATGTAGTTATCCTGTCTTACAATGGGAGTCTTGCATTGATTCTTCCATGATTTTAGTTCTGATTTGCTGGATGTGATAGACTGCATTTGAAAACTAGTAGCTTTGAAAAAGAGTTACCCAAAATGATCAGTGTTTTTAGAGTGATAGAAAACCCTTTAATGTTTACAGATGAAAAACCTGCCACCAAAGACTGCAACATATCATCTGTGTACATACACTGGCTGTAGAAATGAAGAAAATGTAGTTGTTAGTAACTGAGAACTTAGAAATGTACTTTAGAACCCTATAGATTCAGAGGGCCACTGTACTCCTATACTAAATGAGACACTAAAGTTCTTGATTTTTAACTTAACAAGTTCTTGATTTTTATCTTAACCTCTAGTCTTTTCTTCTGTTTCTTTCTAGGTTTAACTATAGATCAACACATCATCTTGCATCTCACGGGTTTTATGAATTTTTAAATTGGTTTGATGAAAGAGCATGGTATCCACTAGGAAGAATAGTAGGTGGAACTGTAAGTATTGTAATAATAACATAAAGATAACTTTGCTGTAAGTTTTTTGAACTTTGAATGCAATTTCGACATTGATGAAAGGAGAATCTTAATAAAATATGCTTTTAATTGTCAAATTGCTGCAGAGAGAATATCAGGATGTTTTTAATTTTTAGTTACAGAAACGAAGGGAGTCAACATGCTTTAGTCTTTATCCAACAGTATACTGTCAACAAGAAATACAGGACTTCCTTACATATAAACTTCTAACAGTAATAATTAAGGGTGTTACTCTTGGAATTCTGGTACATGAAATCTAAAAAGGAAAAATAATTTTTTAGATTTCTTTATTCCGAAATGGTTTAGTAAATCTCTTAAGGTACAGGTTTAATCCAATGTATACATTACGTAGACTTCATGTACATATGGAAAACAGTTAGTATTTCATTGGGAAAAGACCTTGTGAAGTTAAATCAGTGTGGTGTCTGTATGAAGCATCAGGTCTGGCTAAGATTGGCATTGATGCGAGTTACAAGATGGGACAGAGGTACGGAAGGAACAGTGTATCGAGTCAGAACACAAGTATCGTTCATGGGAATGGCTTTAGGAACACTTCAGTTACTAACACAGCCACATTTCTTAATCTGTGAAAGTTCATTAAAGGTTTTTGATCATAGTATATACAATTTAAAGGAATTAACAAGTTTTTTGTATCAGTTCACCATTTGTTTTAGTATCTTAGAAGTACTTGAGGCTCTTTATGTAACATGTAAGTGCATGTTTTCCATACTTGTCTTATATGAAGTAAAACCCCTTTAAGACAGAGAATTGAAATATATGCAGGGGAACATTCTGTCATCTGTTAATTTAATTTATTACAATGCCCTTTTTAGTTTTTGAAAGAAACTCAGGCAGGTGAAGTACATATTAACTTTTCTGTTATGTATTGATTTTTCTAATTTTGATAAATGTGGGAGGGTAGAATTCCTATTAAGAGTATTTTAAAGTTCTTCAATACTCTGTGATAGATTCAATAGATTTGTGTAAGTCTGTGCTGCCTTTCCTGGAGGACATGTTAATTCAATTTTACAGGACTTTATTTTAATCTTTCATATCCAAAGATGTCTTAGCAATATGTAATACTCAACTGACTGACCATCAGCTTAGCAACTTTAAAAAAATTAATGTTGTTGATGCACATCTTTTCCCCATTGGTACCAATAAGTGAAAGAATGGCATGGTATATTTTAAAGGAAAATGGGTAGGGCTGGGAAATTTTGGGTTTCTTCTTGTTGTCTTAGGCTTTTGGGGGTTTTTTTTCTTCTCTTAGAGTTTTTAGCTGGCCTGAAATTCTCTTGCAGATTTTAGCTTCTGCTTCTAAAGCTTAATGGCAAATTCTTTCATTATATGATAAATGTCAAGCAAGGTAGGATATTACCTGTATGCAGCCTATTCATTTATGAAATAGATTATATGTTGTTCTTAGCATTTGGACAAAATTTAAAGAACCTCTTGTACTCAGTGGTGTTGTCAAAACATGATTAAAGTAGTATTTCAATAATTCTATTAACTTATGCTAATGTTCAATGCTTATGTCAGCTTAAGAAATTACTGTTTCATTACAAACTATTTGTAAACGAACCTACCATGATGGCTTTCAGCAATAACCTGATGGTTTGGTTTGTTCTGTTCTTTTCCTCTTGTAGGTATACCCAGGACTGATGGTGACAGCAGGCCTTATACATTGGATTTTAAATATGCTTAATGTGACAGTCCACATAAGAGATGTGTGTGTGTTTCTAGCACCAGTTTTTAGCGGCCTTACAGCTATTTCTACTTTCCTGCTCACCAGAGAACTGTGGAACCAGGGAGCAGGGCTCTTAGCTGCCTGTTTCATTGCCATAGTTCCAGGTTACATATCCCGATCAGTAGCAGGATCGTTTGACAATGAAGGCATAGCTATTTTTGCACTGCAGTTCACATACTATTTATGGGTAAGTAATTGCTGAGTCTTTTGCTTTGGAAAGGTTTTTCAGTTCCTCCTCCAACCAAGTGACTGATTTTTCTTAGAATCCATTGAATTCTTATTTTCCTCCCTCTCATCCCTCTTCCCCTTGGCTCTTGATCACGCAAGTACTGGGAAGTCATGTGATCTGATCTACTCTATAATCATGCTCTTTAGTTTGCTATGCAAAAATACTGCTCCACTGAAGTATGTGTGTCCTATAGTGGTAATAAAAATGATGATGAGTCTATAAATTTAAAACAAACAGAGGGTTGTTTGTTTTTCAGTTTGGAGGTATTAAAATGATACGTGCATCAAACTTCAGCCTCCTTATATGGCTGGTGAAAAGTGGTGGACTGAATATGGAGTGCTTTGAGTTGTCTTCTGAAGAAGCTTCTGCCTGTATGGAGGGTCTGGGCTTTGATTTAAATATCCAGATTAAATACTCAGAGTTGTCTAGAGCAAGATATTAACATTACTTGCATGCTTTAAAAAAAATAGTCTTACATCATTTAATTAGCCGCTTGCTAAAGCAGCTTGTCTGTCACTCCTTAATCTGTATGTAGAATTTCATCTGTAATGTAGTTTTGCATGAAGGAGTTTAGGTGAGCTGGAGCTTTTATGGAGTGTTGAATTTACTTTGGAAATAACACAAATAGCATAACTATATTGTTAATTCAGCACAGACATGGTAGCATACTGTGCCTTGTGTGTTCCTGGAATGCATATACTTTTCACATAAGTATATGGTCATTACACCTTTTCTTTTAATTTTGTATTCGCAGGTATTTTTAGCTTTAGAATATTTCAAACTTGGGATATAGTTGGTAAGAATATAATGGAGGGGAATTGAAATATTTCATGACTGAGTTACTTAAATGCACTTTCTTTATATCTCGCCTTAGAATAAGGTGCAGCTGTAAAGGTGTACTGTGTTTGATAACAATAATAGTATCGACCTACATTGTTATTTTAGAGTAACTGAGACACAATAGCAGCTCTCTGTTACGAGGAAATTCATATTTAACTAAACTGCATGTGCAGTAATACTTGCATGGACTCCTGTAGAATTATGTGTGAATCAAATATAGGTTATAGAAAACTTACTTGCTTTACTTGATGTGTGTTCTTCATTCCTATTTTCCCGCACCACCGTCACCACCATCAGTTTTAGAGAAATTCATACTCCTAGGGCAGTTTATGGATCCTGCTGGACTTTTAGTAGTATCTGGATGCTCTCATTGAGTGAGTTTTTCAAAGTTACGGAATCGGTCTTATGTCTGTAATTGCAGAGCTGGGTCAGATGCCAGCCACAGGAAGGCATGACGAGTCAACACTTAGAATTCTGAAGGGGTCCAGTGTCTCAGAGGAAGTAGCAGAGGCCTTGCAACTACCCTTCTACATCAGAGCATGAAACAGGGAGTTGGGTTGTGTGCTGCCTCTGCTTTTGTTGGAGAAATAGATTCAGCTCCTTCTGTGTGTGAAAGCATTGCATTTGTGTTGTGATTTTTATGGACATCAATTCAGAAGCACACAAATATAACTTGATGCAGGTTAAAGAAGTTCTCTGGACAATTGTTTTGAAACAGAATTTTGGAGTATTGTCCGGTATTTGTCATTCATAAATACTTGGATATTTTTCCAGGTGAAGTCTGTGAAAACTGGGTCAGTCTTTTGGACAATCTGCTGCTGCCTATCCTACTTTTACATGGTAAGGCTTTTATATATACAACAGCTAAACTATTTGAGTAGAGCTTACATAATCCATATATTGACAAATAACAGAAGGGTATTTTAGTCTGTACTGGAGCCATAATATAAAATTGTTGCTTCATATTGCTATTAAAACCTTAAATAAATGACTAAAAGACATGATAGATAAATTGATAGCATTTAAATAAACATAAAGCAATTTTTTGAAAAATACTGAAGTATAAAAACTTATAAATGTTTCCTATGCTGTGAATAGGTAGTCTGATTCAGCTGGATTTTTATTTGAGTATATGTAAGTTAAGGTGTAATTTTAATATTCATGTTTTTGTGTGTCATTATTACTGAAATGAAATAACAGTCAGAATATTTGGAATATAAGGACAAAGTTACATTTATATAACTTTGAAAACTATTTCTTTGGGTATAATTATGCCATAAAGCTTGCCACCAGAGAGAATGATTTCAATGTCATAATAAATGATCGTAAATACCCTTTTCATTCTTGATCTGTGAAAATGGATGCTGTTGCAGAGATGTTCCTAAGGGCTAACAGAGGGGAAAAACAGTAGTAAAACTAAGAAGATAAAACTAATGGAAAAATGGAGGGAATTAGTTTTCCCCTTCCTCCATCTTCTGAAACCTTAGACTTGAAGAATTTTCTTGTATGAATCAGTCAAAGGTTCTTTTCCCCCTTTTTGTATGTGCCTGTATGAAAATAAATTATCGTTAAAATAGCCAGTGGTGGGATCGCCAGCCTAATTGCTTGGTGACAGTTAAGGTAGAGGTCTCAAATACTGCTTTTCTACTATCAGGTAGCTAGGTTTGCAAGAAAAAGGAACTTTTGGCCTGTTTTATGTGCCTCAAAGTACAAGGTTAATTCAAAGGTGGTCTGGATGCTGGCTAGTTTCCTCTGGCTTTAATGTGCATTTGGTTTCCTGGGAGACTTTTGCTGTTAATAGGAAATAACAGCCCTGTGTTTGTCACCAAAGAGGATGGGATAGCTATTTCTTGGTAGGGGGACATTTATTTCATCCCCTATTTCTCCTCCTTTTGGCCAAGTCATTAAATAAACAGCCACTTCTCTATACACAGTGTTGCTGTTGATACAGCATTACAGTGAAAAGATCCTGTAGGTTTGGTATGTGCTTCAGTGTGGTATAAAAGCAGGCAAGGAAGTTCCTGAATTGTTATATTTATATACTGTAGTCTCTTTTATATAGTGCCAGAGTATTGGCAAGATTTTCTAAAATTGCTCTTCATAAACATACAGATAACAAATACAGTATTTTCACAATTCTATTGCTGAAAAATCACACAGTAACAGGTTCTTACTGTCCTGGTCTTTGGGACTGTGTGAGGGGGAGAGGATGTGATCTAGTGTGTGCATGATGACAGAACTTAAGGAATCAATGTCATCATGACATTCGGTCCTTGAATGTACAAGTGAGTTTTTGCACTTGCCTTTCAAGTGTTATCAGAGCATCAAAGGTTAAGATTCATCCCAAGTAGGTGATGGCTTTCCATATATTGTACTTCCCTCTGGAAAGAAGTTTTAGATGCCCTTCTAGACATTTTATTTGGGTAAATTTTTAGGACAAAGTATAATTCTGCAATATGTTACGTAGTAATAATTTGTCTTCCTCTGATGGAATTAGTTGTTTTCAGTGTAAGTTAGAAGTTAAATCACAGGTTTGAGGCTGTAGGAGTCCATTCTTGCATGGGAAGTTTGAGGAACAGTTTCTTGAAAGGTGAACGGATATTGTCTGAACTGTGACATATCTTTGTTGATCACTAAATCTGCTTAAAATGTATACCTAAATCACTGTGGTAATTTGACTTATATAATTGCATTCAATATAGGGTTTTTTCCTTAGAATTTTATCTTTAGCATTTATTTTACCCCAACAGCTTCTGCTTCATGACAAGGAGGTAAAATAAAACAAAGCTGTAAATTGAAGCAATCCTTGTAGCCGTAATAGCGTTTTCAATCTTTGCCAGTCTGAAGATGCTTCAGTTTTGTTGGAAAAGTTCCAAAATGTATCCCATTCAATATAATCTTCAGTGCTTAGATTAGATTTGGTTTAATATCTTTGTAATTGGAGATTGCAGGTCTCCAATCCATACATACTGTTTGCCACCTCCTTTATTCAAACCTTTCCCTAAATATAACAGGGTTCTAACTGGACATTTGTACTTGCTCTAGTCTGTCTTACATGTCTTCATGTTTTCTCTCATTAAATAAATTTGCCTGTGTAAATCATGGTACTTCATGCTACTAATTTGGCAATAGGATCGTGATAATCTGAAATGAGTTTTTAAAAAACTTCGATGATTTTTACTTGTTTCACACTGTCTGAATGGGTTACCCCAGATTTTGAAATGCTGGGGTTTGTAGTATGAGTGTCAAAAACCAGTGATGCTTGGCCTCATCCTTATTTTAGACTCTCTTTTATAGAACATACTGATTTGGGGTTCTTTGGGGGTTCTAGGGCTTTAAAAATAGCTACATGAATCAAAACCCTAAAGTACAATTTAAGTGAAAACCACATTAGCTGCTGCATTCTAAAAATGAAGATCTAGGATAGGGTGCATATGGAGAGGGTCTGGCCTGTAATTTGACAAGAGGACTTGTATTAAAATACAGATTGTCTAGTCAACGTTAACCTTCTAAATATGTTAGAAATTCAGATAACACATTGTAATGATAGCTCATTAAATCCTTATCTAAACCAGTAATCAGTGATGTGTTAATAACATTGTAGTGTTTCAGTTCTAAGTACACCAGAGCAGTCCTTCTCAAGAGCTCTTATTGCCACAGATTTGCAGTATCCATGATATTGTTGTGTATCATTCCACAGGGATCAGTCCCGCTTTTGTGTGCATCTTCACACTCCTCTTTTTTTCTTTCCTTACACTGCAACCTGCATTGGCTGCTCTGCTCCAGGAGTTCTGCTCCTCAAGGTGTACCTTGCTCCCTTTATCTTCTCTGCCTGGAGACAGTGTTCTGTCCTCAGCAGAGTGCAGAGCATGGTGCTAAATCTGTATGTCGAAAGAAAATTTTGGATCCCTCACGGGATCATAGAATATCCTGAGCAGAAAGGGACCCACCAGTATGATCAAAGTCCAGTTTGCGGCCCTGGGGATCCTGCTGCTGCCTTGTGCTTCAGCCTTCACCATGGGGAAATCCCCCAGCAGCCCATTCTTGTTTGCAAGTATGACCAGATTAGGCTGTGAGGAGGAGATCCAGGAAGGATGACCTTGACAATCCATCAGCCCATTTCAAAAGCCTTTGATATAGGGGGTTTTGTTGTGGTTAGTTTTTCTTTGATAATAAATATTGAGAAGGATTCTGGTGGTATTACTCATAATGCTGACTGCTTGTCTAGAAGGGATTTGTATTTTCTTGTTAGACTATCAGAAGATATAAATAAATCCAGCATTGGCTATCCTAAGACTTTGCAGATAATTTCACATCTGATTTCCTGTTCCATTTATCGTAGGTCTCTGCATGGGGTGGTTATGTTTTCATCATCAATCTTATTCCACTGCATGTGTTTGTTCTGTTGCTGATGCAGAGATACAGCAGGAGGGTCTACATTGGTAAGTTTTGTTCATTGAACATTCATTGTCAAATGCTTAAACATGAGATATGACATTAATTGTACTGATGTATTTTGTATCAAGTGGGTATTAAGTAATTGCATATTAGATTGAACTTTCTTAATTTGATTACTCATGACAGTTATTTTCTACAACATGGAAATAAGGAGTTAAAGCATACACTTCTAAAGTTTTGTATATGTAACTGCTAATTAATTTTCTCCATTCTAGTGAATAGGGTAAAAAATTAGGTGGTTTGCTATAGAAGAATTCTTTAAATATATCTTATATATTTATTACATATATGCCTTTAATAGTGTTTCATATTTTTTTCTTTTCCTAGTATGCAAAACAATTGCTATTTTTAAAAGTTGTACAGCAGAAATTATGAAAAAATATAGTAAAATACATAGGAAATTTTAAGCAACCATCTATGTTTATGTAACCAAGACCAGGAGCAGACAGTAGAATCTGTCCACTCCATGTGAATCCTTAACATTTTACTGGGTTCGTCAGTCTTCCTTGTAGTTTAAGGAAAGTGTGAATAGAGATTTAGGATATTAACTTTTTAATTGATTTGCCTGACATTTAAATACTCTATAAACTGTTTTAACAGACTTTTTGCCAATAAAATCAGTGGGCCGTGATATAGGTGTGTGAATGAAATAATAAACAATTCAGGTATTCAAAGGTTTGTAACTTGACTTCACATTAAAAAATCTTCCAGCTTTTACAATAGGTTGTTTGAGAACATAATGTGAGCTGCAGTGCAATCACAAGGCATTTCATATTTGTAAATGTATTTTCATTACTCATTTTAATACTGCTTTATCCTTTTATTTTTAATTATTTTAATGCCTTTTTTAGTGCCTGCTGAAGAAATTACTTTATGTACATGTACAGATGAAGCCTTATATGCTTCAATAATTACACGCTTTATTCAAGTCTAGTTCTGAATTTTTGTTACCAAAACTATAAATGTTGGATTCATATTTCTTTGTTATCCTATTTATGTAATTGAGAGTTCTCAATTACAATTTAAAAAAAAAAACAAGAAAAGAAAAAGCTCTAACCCATTTTTAATTTTTAATGTCTGTATTAGTTAACTTCTTCATTAACTACTTCTTCATAACTTAAGGGGAAAGTAATTTATCTCATTTTACTTTTTAAATTGTTTTATTGAATATTTTCATTTTCCAATTTCTATAAGTTACGCAAGAGAGAATTAAATCAATTAATTATAAAATCCTGAAGCAATGTGGTGGCAAGAAATAATGAAGAATAAGTACTCTTGCTTTTTCAGCTTTCAATGAACTAACCTTTGAACTCTGGGAAAAACAGCACTGCAGGTTCATATGAATTAAAGGTTTTGGCAGATGTTTGTTTTGCAAACAGCTGCAGTGTTTTGAGATGTT
>VWZD01003515.1:360828-498833 GCA_013396695.1 Sakesphorus luctuosus | reverse complement strand
CAGCAGTGAGGGATATATATTGCCATGGAGTTGTCAGAATGACAATGTGATTGTTGCTCTGCTGTTTGTTGCAACTGCTGCTTCATTTAAGCTTCCATGGGAAGCCATAGAAAAATCTGTATGACTGACATTGCTGTGTAATTTCTAGGTTTGTTTAACAAGATGATATTTTAAAAGAGGTAGGAATATTCAAGCACTTCTGAGAGCAAATTCAAGTGTGCCTCATTTCCAAGATATTCAGATAGGGAGAGGAGTTTAAAAAAGCTCATTGAAACAGGGAGAATGAAGATATTTTGGGGTGTTCCTGTGAAATGCAATTGTTAGTGTGCCTGCAGCAGTCTTATAATTCTTAAAAAACTATTAATGTACAGCTAAAACTTCTGTGAAATATTATCAGCTGACAGTAGCTAGTAAAATCTGCATCCATTTTACTATTATTGGGAATTTGGGGTGTTTTAGTCTTTAGATCAGTCACTGAAGTTTATTTTAGACTAGCATGAGTCATTTTGCAGAGGCTGTTTTACGTTTAATCAAACATAGTAACATAAATGCAGAGAACAATATTTGGCAGCACCAAGTTTTAAAAAACAATTATGTTTTCCTCGTATGTTTTTCATACACCAAAGAAAAGGTTAATGGGACATGATTTGATATGCCTTGGGAGTGTAATTCAGAACCATTTAATTCAGAGTAAAAATTTCCCAGAATGTGAGGGGTTTGCCAAATTTGAAATATTTTAGGACTTGGAGGCAGATGACTTTATCAGCCAGATCGCTCCTGACCCACTTGGCATCAATGGTGATAATGCTACCAACATGTGAAAGCTCAAGCTGTTCTTTTATATTTTCATCTTGACAGTGGTCAGTGCCTTTCATTCAGATTCTACTAGTTTAATCATGACAAATAAGTGCTTAAAATTCCAATATATTAGCAGTACTTGTAGAAGTGAATAACCTCTTTATACAAATACAGCAACCATTAATACTATTTTCTATTATTGTACTTGGGTTTTCCTTAGGTCATGCTTGCACAATTAAAAGACTTGGTGATTCTTAATTCAATGTGATTTTTTTCCTTACAATTTTTTTAAGCTCTGTATACTTACCAGAACATTTATTAAGAAAACACTTGAGCATTTTCCAGAATGTGTAACTTAATTTCAGTAACTCTTTGTTCTTTGTCTTGGAATTTATCATTCAAACAGTCAACAGGCATATATTTGCATCTACTACTTCAGTATTCTAAAACTTCAGATTGAGTGGCTATTTCTGGTAATTGTAAACCATTAATTGAAAGTATAAGTACATGGGCAAGTATATGATCATATTCTCTGGAGAAGCTTTTCCGTAGGTCTTTCCTGTGTTTGTGGTATATGGCAACTTAAATTTTTTGTTAGTTAACCCACAGTAAGTCAGAATGTTTTTGTTCTGGACTTGGTCAAAGTTACAGCCATGAGAGTAGCTTGCAGGAATCAAAATTAATTTCTTCTTGCAAAGACTGTCCAACCAGTAGACTGTAAAGGAACACAGAAAGTTTGTGAGGATATATCATCTTGATGTTTTTAAGTTTCTAGAAAAATTGTGTTATTGTGTAAATTATTTTTTTTTATCTTTTCAATACCAGATCTTTATAAGAAGTGGGAGTAAGGGATTGGGGTGGGGTGGGCCGAGCATATAGAAAGTAAAGCAGTTGCAAGGCTGGACTTAAAAATGATGACTTAAGTGGTCTAACAAATGTGAAATGTAGTGATTTATGCCAATCATTGCATTTCCACAGGATGGCAGTATTGTAACAGTTGCTTGGTACACTAAATGATTTATGTTGTAATGAATTCTTCAAAAATTGAGCTTCCTACAGGAAAACTGTATTTCAGTGACATAAGGGGGCATAGATCAATAGCTGGGCCAAGTTGTGCAATACAGATGGTTGAAAGAATACACCAAGTGCTTGGAAATATCATCACTGTCACTTCTGACTGTTCTGGAACATGTACAGTACTCGGGGAGCAAGATCCCTCCTGATCCCTCAGAGACACCACACAGATGCTGTGGAAGTGATACCAGTGGTCAACAACGCTCTCCCCAGAGCTGATCTCATGGACATTAGTAAAGGTTTATATGAGAACAGGGATGTCTTAGTAAGATCCAGGCCATAACAGAGACAGTTGTTTAGGATTTGTAGGAACGTTTAAAGGTGTGGAAGGTGTATTGTTGCTGTTTGCCACTGAAGGAACCAGAATCATTTGGACTTTAGGTTGGCTGGTTACTTCAAACATAGTCAGACTCATGGCTGTTCAGAGTTGGTATTTTTATCTTCTCCTTCTATCTCTTCACCCTGTAATACTGAGGACCAAAACCTCTTTCAAAATAAAGTGTGTGATTGTTAGTGCATATGTAGTAATAATTCATGGTTCTAATACTAATGTTAATATTAATTATGTTCTTGTCCCTACTTTCTGCAGGGTTATAAACCCCCATGGTTGATACAGATCTATCAATACATAAGCTTAGTATTAATTTTTAATTCTATTACTTTTTCAGTTTCTTGGCATCCCTCTACTCAGGTGTTAAAACCAGAACAAGTGTACCTCTTTGCATTTTCTAAATAGGTAGTAGACTCTTAAATGTTTTGCTTTTTTAAGGTTTGGTCCCTTCAATTTCTCCTCATATAGAATGCTGCTTTTGTCACTTATTCTGATAAAGTTCTTTCCCCATCCATGACCCTCAAAAACAGGATGGGAAGAGGAAAAGTATTTCCAAGCTGGAACATCTTCGGTAGATGGCTTATTTCCCTAGGAGGAGTGAAAACAGTGCAATGAAGTGCAGTAGTGCTCTGGTACTTCCTCTGAATGGATACAATAGACAAGTTTATTCTAGTCCGAGAAGGAAAAAAGTAGTTAGGATGGCTGAATTATTTGGAATGATACAGTTCTGTTTCAGTGTCACTGAAGTTAGGGGGAAACATGGACTTCACTTATGGAATCGGTGCTTTTTGAAACATGTATTAATTTTGTTCCCATGTTTCTCCCCCTCTCCTCACGTTTTTCTTTCCTAGCATATAGCACTTTCTACATTGTGGGGTTAATATTATCCATGCAAATACCTTTTGTGGGATTTCAGCCCATTAGGACAAGTGAACACATGGCAGCTGCAGGTAAGAAAATTCAACTTCTGCTTCCAAGAGGCTTCTTAGCACAAGAAAAACTCAAACCCTTGTGGCTTTGTTTCCTTCCTCATATTAGAAAGAACACATACTAACAACCCAAATTGTTAGTGGCACAATTTAGTGTTTCTTTCTAATTGACACATTATTCTCTTTGTGTGAGCTAATGGAGGTAAAATGCCTCCATAACTCTGGATCAATTAGCATTTTGACAAGCACTTACTTTACACATTGATAATCTCTCCTGGTTTGCAATACGATGTTGCCTTCAAGCATTGAACAATTGAAACATTCCTTACTGGTAACACAGTGTTTACTGAGCAATTCAGTTTTAGAGTTGCTAGTCTGCTGTAGTTTTTCAACATGGGTTACATACAAATTACTTAAATTATTGATCAGAAGGCTGACTTTTAAATAACTGATTTCAATATTTGGGTTTTTTTTTTAATTTCTCTATGTTGATTTTTCAGTAGTTGTTGACAGCCAGACATCTTGATTTCTTGACAGCAATAACCTCTGCTAACACTGAGTTTAACTGCGTGCACTGTTTGTGTGATACAGTTTAGTTTATTCAGTTCCTCTGGGTTTTTTCTTATGTGCAGTCACTTATCAAAATGTATTTGGGACAGTGATTGGAATATCATTAAAATTTAAATTAGAAATACTTCTAAATTTGATGCTTTTTTCAACAATCTGAGTACAATGGAAGAAGAAAAAATTATCAAACCACATTTTGTTTCTGAAGAATTTTATTTATTTAGTGAATAGAATTTGTGTCTTTCTCTGGGAGTTTGGAACTAGTGAATTTTGTTATGCACCTCAAATTTGTTGTTTATTGAAGAAAGATCATTCAGCTGAGTTTATTTTATTCTTCTATCAGCTACCAGTGAATTTACACTTTTGAATGGACTCATCACTGGATTGATCTGATTATATATGTTGAAATTAAGAATAACAGAAAACCATGTCCAAGTTCTGGGTTTAATGTTAGAACAGCCTTTTGAGGGTGTGGGGTGCTCCGCCAGTGAATTCTGGTGGTTCAACACTGATTTTATATAATTCAGTTGTCTGTATCATTTAATACTTGTTTGGTATGATTGTTTTTGTTAATTAAAACCTCCTGTTTTGTTCAGTAGCATAATTTTCATGTATTTCTATATTAGTCTTGTTTGTGTGTTGCCTGAGGTCTGTGTGTTAACTTTACACCATATGTTAACCTGTATTTTTTGTCACAATCAATGCAATCTAGTTTTCAGATGATTCTCTCTTTTACACCAATTTAATTTGAGAGGAAAGAGGCAGTATTGGAGGTTAAAGTAGGGTATTTGAGCCCTTGATATAATTAGCAAACAAGTTTTTGGAGAGTGTTTTCTCTCATTGGAAGTTTGTCTTTGCAAGAAAGTGTCATCCCTATTAAGTATTAAAGGCTATTTGTCAGAAGGTGATTTTGTACTGGTTTCTAGATGTTGGGGTGTACCTTATGTTTATTTTTTTAATTCAAATATAGCCAAAGTATGTCAGTTGTTTCAACAGCTGTTACTGCTTTTGAGTGTTTAAACAAGAACTTTCCTCTCTCTTTAGGTGTTTTTGCACTGTTGCAGGCATATGCATTTTTGCAGTATCTGAGAGACAGATTAACAAAACAAGAATTTCAGACATTGTTCTTCCTGGGTGTGTCACTAGCTGCTGGTACTGTATTCCTGAGTGTCATCTACTTGACATACACAGGTAAATAATGTGAAACTAGTTTACCTTCAGAGCAGGTAAATCTGGTCATCAACGTTTGGTTTAGCCTAAAGTAGTTGCTGGCAATCCCACAGCAAAACAGTGCTCATGTTACTGTATGTTTCTTTGTGCTGGAATTCTTTGTGCTTTCTGGGCTGCAGACAAAAACCAATGTTGTAGCATCATGCCAATATTTCAGGCTTATGTACAATGCACATAATGATGTAAGAAGTCAGAGTGAATGAGGAACAGAACTATAGCCAAAGTGTACTATGAAGGTACATATAGCTAATCTGTTCCGGATAGGTCAAGGACAAATCTCTTTCTTTCTGAAATATTTGAGTCTGATTCCTGTCTGACTGCAATTAATCTGTAAATTCTGTTTTACTTCTGTGGTTCAAGCTCCAGTCTTCAAGGCATCTTTGCCTAATCAACAACAAGCTTGTCTTTGCTTGGTTGCCATCCTCAGATGCCTCACTGCAGCCTTCTGAATCCATGACATTCCTTTGGTGACCTGATACCATACTTGCTTTCCCTGATGAAGAAAAGCAGTCTTATTTTCCTAAATAAATACATTACCCATGCAGAAATTGACTTCTGCTTGATTTAAATGGCATGATCTTAATATTATATGTCACATACCATTCTGCTTTGTCAGTGTATCATTTTGAAAACAAAGGGGGTAAAGGAAAAAAAAAAGAAAAAGGAAAAAAGAAAAGGAAAAAATCAACCAAACAAAACCACAGAAATTAAAAACTCCATGCTTTCCTGAGATAAAACTTGTTTTCATTTTAACTGACTTCTTTCATGTACTTCTTTTTAGAAATGTTTGTGGCATAATTTTTTTTTGTATCATCGTTTAACATTTTGGACTACTTAAAAGCAGTTTTATTTTTTTCAACTATGATACCATTATTCCAAAAGAACTCCTAGTATCTCTGTTTGTTTGAAAGTCACCTAAAACTTGATGGTTAATTTGCTTTTCAGTGCGTATGGGCAGGTGCTTAGCAAAAGTTTTCTGACTGGCATATCAAAACAAAATTGGCCTTCTAATCTCAGTGTGAAGCAAAATATGTATTCTGTTGCAGTTCCTTAGGAAGTGTTGATTTCAGCTTCTAAAATCCAGTCAGTATCACTGCTTCATCAGTTGGAACAAGCCTCGTTCCCTCAGCCTCTGATGTTCTGTGCAGTCTGGGCTCCTGACCACTTCACAGCACTCTAATCCCTCTCTATTTTCTTAGTAATCCTCTTGCAGAAGGGTACTCACATCTGGATCCTGTATCAACCCTGCAGTAACTGGAAGAAGGGGCTTTAGGTTTTGGGTTCGAGTCTTGCCCCCCATAAGACGTGTCAGCTGCTCTTTTCCATTTAGTGTGGCTCATTTTGAGCATTGCAATGTATTTATTTTTTACTAGGCAGCAGCTGGATCCACAGAGTACTGCTTTGAGCTCATCAGGACAGCCAGTTTACAGCCTGTCAAATGGTCCATTTGTTCAGCCCATTCTTCTTCAGCTACAAATGAGAATTGAGGAAGCTGGTTCAGAAAGCTGGAATAATGGAATAATGTATTTCAGGAGGGCTGTGCTCCTTGATCTTTTCAGCGACTCAGGTTACTGGCCTGTAGCTTCCCACACAGACACCCTTGCCTTGGCCAGAGGTGTAGCATTAGCCATCTCCAGGCACCCTTACCACCCAGATTGAGATGGTGGGCAGCTGTCATATGGGCCATCTCTTTCAGCACCCTCAGTTGAATGCCCTCTGATCTTGTCATGGATGCATCCAAAGATCATAACTAGTAGTTCCCTGTCTGCTGGCAGCTCCTCCATGTGCATGCAGTGCACTGGGAGAAAGCTTTTCATCTGAAGACTGAAGGGAAAAATATATGTCTTGTCACAGAACATTAATCACAGTATTTAAATGTCCAAACCAGATACTAAACTAAACTCTCCAGTCATATTATACTAGTTTTAAGTATCAAGATAGAGGGAAGACTTACTGAGTCATGCACAAAGACTTTTATTTGTGTAATCAATAAAAGAACACGTTGGATATGGGTCAGCAGTGCCCTGGCAACCAGGAGGGCCACCTGTGTCCTGGGGGGCATCCGGCACAGCATCACCAGCTGCTCAAGGGAGGTGATTGTTGCACTCTACTCTGCACTGGTGCAGCCTCACCTTGAATATTGTGTTCAGTTTGGGGCACCACAATATAAGAAACATATTAAGCTACAAGACAGCGTAGGGTTTGGGTTTAGGGTTTGGGTTTAGGGTTTGGGTTTAGGGTTTGGGTTTAGGGTTTGGGTTTAGGGTTTGGGTTTAGGGTTTGGGTTTAGGGTTTGGGTTTAGGGTTCGGGTTTAGGGTTCGGGTTTAGGGTTCGGGTTTAGGGTTCGGGTTTAGGGTTCGGGTTTAGGGTTCGGGTTTAGGGTTCGGGTTTAGGGTTCGGGTTAAGGAGGGCCACGAGGATGGTGCAGGCTCTGGATAGGAAGCCATATGAGGAGGAGTGGCTGAGGTCACTTGGTCTGTTCAGCCTGGAGAAGAGGAGACTGAGGGGAGACCTCATTGCAGTCTACAACTTTCTTAGAAGATGAGGCAGAGGGGCAGGTACTGATCTCTTCAGTCTTGTGACAGGACTCAAAGGAATGGGCTGGAGCTGAGTCAGGGGAGGTTTAGGTTGGATATCAGGAAAAGGTTTTTCAGCCAAAGGGTAGGTGGGCATTGGAACAGGCTCCCCGTGGAAGTGATCACAGCACCAAGGCTGTCTGAGTTCAGGAGGTGTTTGGAAAATGCTCTAAGGCATGTGGTGTGATTCTTGGGGCTATCTTATGCAGGACCAGAAGTGGGACTTCGATGATCCTGATGGGTCCATTCCAACTCAGCATATTCTATGATTTAACTTTCTTTTATTTTACTTTGTCTGTATCTATCTTCAGAAGGAGCTGCAACAGTTGCAAGGGAAGTGGAAATAAATTTTAGGAAGAATCTTACTAATAATTTTTATTTTTCATCTGAAATGACACTGTTTTTTTTTCATCTTATGATATTCAAGTATCTAAAGACCTTGCTTTAAAAAGTAATATGTAAAGCTTAGCATGTCTGGTAGCAGTTTTTGTATTCCATGCCACGAGTAGATCCCTCAGTAGAGAAATAATAAAGCAGCATTTTATCAACTGTTAATGTTTTGGCTATAGATCGTTCCCAGTTTCCTCTGGCGCTTCAGAAAAATTAAATACTTTCTTAGTAGTTATGTTTCTTTTTCTTACATACCTTTACCGAGTAGAGGTTGCTGTCTGTCACATTCTTTGAGAAATATTTATTATTGCATTGCTTTGCCTTTTGGAGGTGTGCTTGTCTTGATACTCACATTGTACTCACCAAGTACGATAATCCTGTAAATGTGTTCTAAAACTATCTTGCTTCATGGTTGGTAGATTTTATAGCCTGCCTAATGCAGTAGGCCTGGTTCACATATATCACAATTTCAATGAAATTCCTTTGGTTTTGTGCTATAACTTGAGGAAGTAAAAAAATTATTGCATTTAAATACCCAGACAGCAAAAGACTTTTCCCCCTGGGTTCTCTTTTTCAGGTTATATTGCTCCGTGGAGTGGCAGGTTTTATTCATTGTGGGACACTGGGTAAGTAAGGATATGAGATTTAGATATCAATATCATTGTACTGAAAACTAATAATTATTTGCTCTCCTCATCCCTGAATCCATTTAGTATTCTAGACAAGGAGAATATAGTGGGCTTTAATCAGTTATCTAAAGAGAGTATTTGTAGCAACTATTTCATGATCTTTACAACTATTTCACTAATTTGTCTATTAAATTTCTTGCTTCTTTGGAAGTCTTTGAATGTCTGGTTTGTTTTTTCTATATGAAACTGTACTGTGTATGGCAGCATAAAATAACTAAAAGCAGTACCAACACTTGAGGCCACATTTGAAAATTACTAAGGGCATTAAACATAGACTATTTTCATTGTGCAACATTGCATGAAATCACAAAGATGTTGCACATATGATCTTGCATGTTGCCTCTGTATTATGTTCATACATCTGTTTTGTGGATACAGATGTCTACTCTGAGTACTTCTGGTTTATTAATGTGTGTTTTCACAGGTTAAAAACCTTGTTAATCTTTTGTTTTAGTTAACCTTTAAAAATCCAATGTTAGATTCTTTAGCCAGCCAGGAGAATAGGAATAAAATTAAAGTATTTTTCTTGGGTAAATATTTTAAGGTGGAATTTGTTGGTAGGTTTTCTTGTAGTTTAAAAGCAGGGGTAGAGCTTCAAACTTTGTGCAGTTCGGGGCTTTTTCAGGCTCCAAAGTCCAGCCCATACAGGGTTCTGCACCAACTGTGTAATAAAAGTAGAACAGATGTCAGTAAAGAAGCCTGAGATTTATTTGAAGAATATCTATATGTTGTTCTTTGCCTGTAATGAAGTGATCTGTACTTGCAAAGCATTAAACTTTTGAGGGCTTGTCTACATTAGAAAAACATATTGTGTTAAAACACACGATGCAGTTTTGAATGAAAACGAGATCTCAGTGAAGAAAAGGACATCTGTTTGATACCACACCATTCAATCATGCAGCACCCAAGATTAGGTCCATATCTATGCCTGTCTGTAACACCGGGCACGGTTTTGTCCTTGTCTGCACTGAGTGTTGGACAGGTTGTTTAGGTGACCTGTATTTCCAAGTGTAGACAAGGCCTGATTTTTTCAGCATCTAAAAGAATGTGGGTGCATCAGTAACTGATCTGGTATTTAATACTGTAACTTTCTTTGCTAAGAAAAATGAAGGTATTCTGTGTAAAGGAGAGTTTTTGAAATACAGTGTTGAAAATTTAGGAGACTTTATAGCAGGTATGACTTAACTCTTCAAAAGTTTAATGATGGGGCTTCCATAGCTGTGTGTTTTCATTTTGGTGAATTTGGCTTTGTATGTAGCCATAAACAAACAAAACATCCATAATTTTCCTTGTCTTAATTAGTACAGAAATAATCCCTTACATTGTTGTTTTAAACAACTTTATACACCAAATGCTTCCTAGATATAGTAAGACTTGGGGGTTTTTTTTGTATAAGAGTTTCATCAGATTTCTGCTGAATAGAGCACTGCCAATTTAAATTGAAATGCTTCCTTTGAAATGAATTTAAGAATTCCTAATGTTTGCAAGTTTTTATAATTTTATCTTTTCAAAATAATTTGAACTGAATTTTTTTTAAAAAAGGTATGCGAAAATTCACATCCCGATCATTGCCTCTGTGTCTGAGCATCAGCCTACAACATGGGTTTCCTTCTTTTTTGATCTGCATATTCTCGTGTGTACTTTCCCAGCAGGGCTGTGGTTCTGTATCAAAAACATCAATGATGAAAGAGTCTTTGGTAAGAGGAAATATTTAAAAATTACTTTGAAAAATCTTGCCTTCAACTTGATTCTGTTTTGGTTTTGTTTGCTCAAAGCTGATCTATGGCTTGTTCTAAAAAAAGGTTTAAAAGTGATGTGTTTAAAGATGATTATTGAAAGGTATCTGCACCCAGTGGTATTTAAAACTGTTTATAAAAAAGCAGAGTTGCTGAAATGGTGATGGAGTGCAGCTCCAAGAGGTGGGGTTGAATGAGGTGTCGCTGTGGGTCGGTTCTGCCGCAGGAGTTCCGTGCTGTTCCCCACGCTGACGTTGCACACCATGTGTCAGGGCATCATTCTGCAGTTTAGGGCAGCCAGGGGGACAGCTCAGTGCACAGGGAACGTCCAAAATGGCTTTGCTTTCCAGACCTTCTGCTGTTTTAGTGAACAGAATCACTTGCTGTGGAACCAAGTGCTAGGGAAAGCACGAGGGGTGGGATCTCCCTATGTCAGTAACAATAAATTGCTTATTTTGTACGAAGATCTACTATGAAAGCAGACTTACGAGATTATGAATGAGGCTTGTAAGGATGTGTTTTGGGGTTTTAGTCCATATGGTGGAGTGAAGATCACTCAGGTCTTGGATTTTTACAGGGACAGGAAGCTCCAGACTAATAGAGCTGCCTCTTTACCTAAGAGGTGTGTAGGTTCAATCCAGTGACTCTGGAGTATTCTGTGCTCTGTGACTTACAATGAATCCTTGTCAAGACCAGTGGGGCAACTTGCTTTCAGCTTCCTACTGCTGCATCATCCATTTAAGAGAGCACAGAGACACCCCTGAGTGAGGATGGGGACCCACAGTGCCTCACTACAAAGCAGAAGATACTTACATAATGTAATCTGATAAATTGGTGTCCCTTGATTTCTGTGGCAAATCTTTCACAAGAGGATATTGTTACACTGTAGCAGGCAAGGAATCTCTCAGAAGGAAACCACTATGAGATGTTCCTAATGAGCGTATATAGCATTATTTGGGGGGCGGTTCTATCCAAGAAAAGTGTTCTGAATACTCCTCACTATTCTAAAAATCTTGGTTTGAGTTTAGGGGGAGGTAAAATGTAAATAATATTCTTCAGGAAAACTTCCTTCATAATAGGGCTCACAATATCATATTATTCATCTGTACGGAATTATAATGTAGACAAGCCCCCAATTTGTCCACAGATATCTCTAGCTTAAGTTAAACTTAATATTTGCATTAAAATGTAACACTTCCTTTTGCTTTTTCAGTTCCAGTAACTTGTTTGGTCTACATCTGTTTGACCTTTTTAAATCAAATGAAGCTACCTATTATTCCAGTAGTATTTCTGGTGTGTAATATTAAATGTCACTAATAATGTACATTCTGACACATTATTAATGAATATGAAAATGGGGTTGTGTTATTGTTAGCAATTGTCAGGGTGAACCTTGGGAAGGGTTTGAGACTTAACAGGGATAAATGTTAATTCAACTGTACATCTGTAAATTAAAAAGCAATGAAATGCAAGATGCACACTCGAGCCTTTATACGCACAGATGCTCAACTCACTTCCAGAAGTAGTTTTATGGAGAGCATGTACGTGTGCAGTCAGTGAATTATTTTCTAAATGTCATCAGTAGGTTTGTTTCTTTGCAGTTGCTCTGTATGCAATCAGCGCCGTTTACTTTGCTGGAGTGATGGTTCGACTGATGCTCACCTTGACTCCAGTGGTCTGTATGCTGTCAGCAATCGCTTTCTCCAATGTCTTTGAGCGTTATTTGGGTGATGATATGAAGAGGGAAAATCCACCAATAGAGGACAGCAGTGATGAGGATGATAAAAGGAACCCTGGCAACCTGTATGATAAGGTGAGAGGAGGAAGCAAGAGTTAAGTCAGAAAACGTGGGCTCCATTGTCAAGGGTGATAAAAGTTGCCATAACAGATAAATTTGTGTTTGTTTAGGCAGGCAAAGTGAGGAAACATGTATCTGAACAGGAAAAAGCAGAGGAAGGACTGGGTCCAAATATCAAGAACATCGTGACTATGCTGATGCTGATGTTGTTGATGATGTTTGCTGTTCACTGTACCTGGGTAACCAGCAATGCATACTCCAGCCCCAGCGTGGTTCTCGCCTCCTATAACCATGATGGGTAAGTGGGATCTGTGGGTCTCAAAGTGATTAAAGGGCAAAGGCCTTTCTGCTGCCTTTGCATGAGCAATATGCTTTACTTTCTTTAAATCACTTCTTATTATATTAAGGCAGAATTGTCACTTGAATAAAAAAACCTTTAATACTCTAATTTTCAAAAAGTTACGATGTTTTCTGAAAAACTTAATGTAAATATATAAAAATAATTCTACATAAAGCCAATAAAGGTGATGGTTAAAAAACACCTGGAAAACTTGTTTAAGAATTTGTTTGATTGGAAATGCACTTAGACATGTCTTTAGAAGCAGTTCAGCTTCTGGCCATTCAACTGTCAGAGAGTTCAAACCTACAACTGTTGGTGACGAAATCCCTCAGAGGGAGCTGAAGTCATAAGAAAACCCTTCTTTGTAAGCCCAGATTTATCGTGGTGCAGTTAATTAGTTGCTAGTATTTGTACTGATGCAAAGAAAATGACCTGTTTTCCAGCACCCGAAATATCCTGGATGACTTCAGAGAAGCCTATTACTGGCTCAGACAAAATACAGATGAGCACGCCAGAGTGATGTCATGGTGGGATTATGGTTATCAAATAGCAGGAATGGCCAACCGAACAACCTTGGTTGACAACAATACTTGGAACAACAGCCACATTGCCCTGGTAAGGGTCACAATTTTCTATGGAGTAGAAGCACCAAAACGTTTCCATTAAAGCCCAGTATGAATTTGTAAATGTCTCTTGACAGATTGTGTGATATTAAGAAGTTCCATAGAGTCAGGAACTAAGAGGTGGAAGGAACATGGTTTTTGCATTTATTAGAATTCGAGTATAGGGATTGATTTTGCTTTGTTTGCTTGGCACTTCCAAGACTTCCACTTTGGTTTCCATTCTTTTCTTTGTGGGAGGATAAACAAAAGCTAAGGTAACCATTCCACTTGGGATTAGTGCTACAACACCTTAGCTGGAACTGCTGCTTTACTGGCCTGTCCAAAATGGGATCATTTCAGTTCAGCAATGTCATTGCTGAATGGATTTTGAATGGCATGTGAAAACTGGCCACATGACCACAAATTTTCAGGTATCTTGGAAATTAGAGAAAATTTGACTAGCAATGGAAGTGTAGCAGATTTGATGCAATTCTGCCTTCTCAAATTTACAGTTACACAAAAACATCTGCACATTTAATTTCTTACACTCCTGAAGACTAAGCTTAAGCTTTGTACATACACGTGCTTAAGGCAATTGCTTGGGCAACTGTTCCAGAAACCAGAGAATGCTCTACACTGTAGCTGGGTTGCAGTCTTACCAGGTGCTCTGAAATGACTCATCCTCACTCTGTGATGACATCACTCATCACTCAGTGCCCATTTCTTCCCAGAGTGCCATGCTAATGGACAGAATGGAGGAAAGGCTTGAGGAATGTATTAGGATAGTTTCTCATGTCAGTAGTGAGTACAGCAGTTGGACCAGAGCTGCCAAAAAGCAGTGTACAACAGCAACAAATGAATGAAGCTGTGCTCTGAGCTTACAGAGTCCTGAAAATGTGTACTGGGGAAGGGGGCAATCCCATGTACATGCTTTTGATAGGGGCAGGGAAGTTGTATCAGCCGAAAGCAAACTTGGGAAGTTGTACTGTTAGTGCTAATATCAGTCTAATATCAGTCAAGAAGCATTGCCATATACTCTGAGGCACTTCTAATTTGGTTGCTGTCCTGAAAGCATTACTGTGTTTTGATGGATATTCAGTTCTGATAGCTCTATGTGCCTCCCTTTTCTACAAGAGGTAGAGGTGCAGATGCTGTAACTAAACTCACAGATGCTTGCAGGACAAGGGTCATCATGTGAATAGAGAGACTATGGAGGTCATCTGTATTGCCTAAGCACAATAACCATCCACATTGCAGCAATTAGCAATGATGGGTTTCAGTAAAGAACTCTCTCCAGTACAACTGCTGGTGCTGTCAAGTTCCATTTGAGAATGAGCACTCCATAAAGGGGGACCCATCAATAAAAATGTGCACCGTCGCGAATACCTGAACTTGTGCTCTAAATGAGGCATGCCCTGGAGATTTGTCCAGATGATTTCCTCCTGCACAGAGATGGAAATCTGCCAAATAACCTCACATTAACTAAGATAATGGCCAAGAAGCTGAGGTTCTTGGTCTTTTTGACAGCTTGCAGCCAAAGCTTAGCATTCTCTAATTACACTCTTAGCTGAATGGTACCAATTCAGATGCAGTCTTATTACTGTTGTATAATAATCCCTTTCACTACAGCCATACATTATTATCTTTTAAGTACAAGAGCTTCAGTAGCAAACAAAGCTACTGAACTGAATGCCACTTGCTGACCAAAGTGAATTTTTCAAGTGTGGTAAGTGACTGGGATGGAAGAGGTGCTGGATACAGGTTTTTAAAGTTTTATTCTGAGACTTTCTCTTTAAATTTACCTTGAATTCAATGCTGAGGGTGCTTGCGTGCTGCTGAGACTAATGCTGCATAGCTGTTTCATTAATGAAGGACAGAGCTCAAGGAAAAAGAAAAGGAATGACATTTCAAATAATTTATGTGCTTTAGGCTGTGTCTAAAGCTTTGAAAATAATTTGTAATGAGGTATTTTCTGCAACACTAAGTTTCTGGCAATACAGCTATGACTTGAAATATCTGTAGATGTCACAAAAGAAAACACCTTTGTTGCTACATTTTATACTCAAAATACTCATTTCAACAGGCAACACTCTTCTTATAGAGGAAAAAATATTTTGGTTTAGGTTGGGCTTTTGAGTTTCTGAATAACCACAATGCGTTTTCTTTATCTAGAATGAAAATGTTGGCCTTGGTTGGCAATTATTTATTACAGAATCACAGAATGGGTCAGATTGGAAGGGACTACAGTGGGTCATCTGGTCCAACCTCCCAGCTCAAGCAGGGTTCTCCTAGAGCACATGGCACAGGATTCCTGGGCTTTGTTCTGTCCCTGTTGATCTGTGGAGCTGTTCATTAGGCAGCTAAGCAGATATTTAAGATATTTTTGCTATGATACAGGTGGGAAAGGCAATGTCATCAAATGAGTCGGCAGCATATGAGATCATGAGAAGCCTGGATGTGGATTATGTTTTGATTATTTTTGGTGGTGTGATTGGCTACTCTGGTGATGATATTAATAAGTTCTTGTGGATGGTGAGAATAGCAGAGGGGGAACATCCTAAAGATATTCGGGTAAGTGGAACCTCTACTTACCTTTTATTTATGTTATTACTTTCCTGGTAGTGCTCATTACAGTGGAGAGAAATCCCTACTACTAATTGCAATTTTATTAGAAAAATGTGCTCGAGTTGTTTTCCTAGAACAGTAGGAGTGCAGGGGCCTGTAGCCCAGTTTCTTTCAATATTTATGATTTTGAAGGGTCAGTAACCTCAAAAGCTTTGCTCTTTTTGCATGATACTGAAAGTACAGGATCTCTTTTGTAGTTCTTGTGTGTCTCACTGTGTACCATCACATACTTGAAAAAAGTCAGGAGTGTTCAGACTGTTTAAATAGTCAGCATTACAAATTTCTTCAAACTCTGTAATAGTAGGAGACAAGTGAAAGTGTTAATATTGACTCATGTAGAGTTTAAGCTGTTCAAACACCTCCCAGATTGCAGAAGTCTGTAGTAATATTTTCTTAAGCCTAACAAAAACTTTTAGATATTGAGCACAGGCTTAAGGGAGTAGCCCATGTGTGTAGTTTCATCTTGTACTGGAGATGAAAATGGCAGAAATTCTTTGTCTAAACACTGTGCACACATGAAATTTATGGTAACCCTGCAGACCTGTTGTCAATATATTGTCAATACAGTGCTTTTTACCTTTCTGAAGAGTCATTTTCAGAGATGCCCAACTAACTTTTACAGTGTGAGATCAGTTTTCCAGCACCACTTATTGTGAAGTGATGAAATTGTAGCAGGAAGATAATAGGGATTTAAGGAGACTGATCCATTGGGGTCTGGATGACAAGCAGGTAGTTTGTAACTATTTCACCTTTAATGAGCACTGTCATTTTCATTTTTAAGGTTGCCTTAATTCAGTTTTTAAACTGCAAAAGTCAGTTGAGGTTCTCAGGGGGTTTTTGTGGAGAAAGGAATGAGAAATTACCTTAATATTTTAGTTTATATTGACTCTGTATTGTCTTTCTTTTTTTTAAAGGAAAGTGATTACTTTACTCCTCAGGGAGAATTCCGCGTAGACAAGGCAGGTTCTCCAACTTTGCTGAACTGCCTTATGTATAAAATGTCCTATTACAGATTTGGAGAGATGCAGGTTAGTGCCACAAGTTCTACTGAATCGTATTTGAAATGTGAGGAAAAAAATGTTACTTTGATGTATTTTTTATCACTTAGATTAAGCATTGCTTGCAGTGGAAGAATCGGCAGTAAGAGTCAGCTTTACAAATTAAAACACACCCAGGCATGGTCTGCTGTACATAACCATGAGCAAAAAGCATTTCTGCTGCTAATCTGCACTTGTACTTAGTTCTTTGCTGTCCTTCACACTGCCCCAGATGAGTTATCTTGATTCCACTGTGCTGTGTGCTCACAAAAGCATTAACTGTCACCTTATGGAGAGCTTGTTTCTTGTAATAGCAACACACAAGTGGAACTGTTGTCTATTTAGTATCTGTCAGAAACTACATGATTTCTATCCAAGTCGCATCATTGTATTAAGAACACTGCACTTCTATAGTAAGGGCAGCAGTTGTCGTTCTGCTTTGAAAGCATCAGGCACCAGGATGTAGCTAAACCCAATTTTTAGTTTTCTTTCCTTCCCTCCCTGCTGTCACCAGGGGTTCTTCCTTCTGCTGTGTTAGCCCAGGAATCCTTTGTTCAGCAGATCCCATTTGTAACACAGGGGGGTCAGATTTAACTGATAATTGTGAACTATTTCCAGATTGTATGGAAAACCATGAAAGTGCAAATTGCTGCACTATAGGAGAGAGCACTGTGCTGAAAAGCCACTGCAGGCTGCCACACCTCCAACTGTCACTTGAATTGTGTCATCACTGAATGCAGACATGGCATATTTTTTGAGATATTAAGTGCTGTCTCCTGTGACATCTGTAGGAGTCAGAATGATCTCTTCCCTTTCTCAGTTGTAAAAAGGATCTGAGACTTTTCTGTGTAGCAATAACCAATGCAAGAAAAGTGTTGTGCCTTGCCTTGTGGCCTTGTGATATGAAGTTCCACAGTTTGCAGTGACCAGTGTTTTGGGTTTTGTCTTGAACTAATATGCAACTTTAATTTTTATAGCTGGATTTCCGGACACCCCCAGGATTCGATCGTACACGCAACGCAGAGATAGGCAACAAAGACATTAAATTTAAACATCTGGAGGAAGCCTTTACCTCAGAGCACTGGCTTGTTAGAATATACAAGGTCAAACAACTAGACAACAGAGAGACATTGGATCATAAACCTAGAGTAACCAACATTGTACCGAAACAGAAGTATTTGTCAAAGAAGGTGGGTTCCCAGTGAAGTGGCTGAAAGGGGTCAGGAGTTTATTTTTAACAGTGAATCACATAGCTGGTGAATTATGTATTTCCACTAGCCAGAATGTTATGGATACTGTTCATGTTAGTGTCCAATATCAGACCTGCCTGCTGGTAATAATTGTTAATTTACTGTCTGCTTAACTTAAAAGCATGTGAAGACACAAGGCTAGATTTTTTTTAGGCAGAATGCTAACTGGAAATAGAGTGTGTCACTGGCTGTTACAACTCTTAAGTCTTCATGTAACTGGAAGTATAATCTCTAAAGTACATCAATTCATGTTTCAGTAACTGGCTCACTAAGTTAATAATGTGGAAGTTGCTTTCTGACGTTGTTTGAAAGTAGTGATGCCTAGAAGTTTAAAAATGGCAATTTTGTATGAAATAAATTAAATATGAAGCTTTTGTTGATGGAACTTTAGTGTCTGTCTGCTTACTGTTTGAAGTCATCTTAATGAAGTGTTTGTTGTGCTGTGCTACTTGAGCCTGTTAAGAAAGATCCGTTACCAGAGGTGTTGGGGAGACTCTTACAGTCCTCTCCTTCACAACATCTGTTTTCTATATATTCAACTAGATGTTGCAAAAGCAATTCCAGAAGCTGGTCTAATAAACTAAATCAGTATAGGCAGTAAACTTACACTGTGTCATGGAAATACAAGTAAAGAATATTCTCTCTAAGTAGAGGATGTTAAATGTCAAGATGTTTATTTTTCTGATTTGATGGAGTACATAAAATAAGGCATTTGGGAGTTGCACTGAAGCTAGACATTATCTTGAAAGGAAATTATAAGCTTTATTGTGTCTATCATACGTTGAACACTAACTTTTGATCTTAAGTGACAAGCAAAGCTACATTTAGCCATGATAGATGCGCTGACCCCACTTCAGCCATGGATGGGTCGATTCTCTGTCTGAAGATGATACAAGTTGATGCAATGTCTGATCCATCACCAACTCTTGCAGTACAAACAGGCTCTACTTCCCAGAGAAATCAGAGAACCAGTGGAGAGTATAGGGCAAATGTCTAAACTAGGATTTCTTAAATGCATGCTGAGGGCTCCCTAGTTTAGTAGCCACAGTTTCTTAGCACTTGATTCCCTACTGGAAGTTCAGCCTATCTCCTATCATGTTAGGAATGACATCGCTCAAGGTCTGAGATATGATGTGTCTGAGTATTACATATTAGTTTGTATCTGTCTCAACATATTATAATAATGTTGTTGCTGTTGTTACTATTTTTAAAAAATGAATTTAATTGACATGATAGAGCCTGCTGGTAAGCACAGTACAGTGCAGCAAGTGTGGGAGCTGCCTCCTGGCAGGCATGTTGAATGTACAACTGTACGTGCCACACACTTAACTATGGACACAACTTTGAAGTTAATTTTAACCTATGACCAACATTAATGCTTCCCCCCATTACTACCTTAAAAAAGTGTCTAAAACATGCTAAGTAGCCTACAAACCAACAGCAGAGCCCTGAAGACTAAAATGGGATTATTCAGGTTTTTTTCTTTTGAAAAATGCCTTGAGCAAATAGTTCTACCTAACTTCTAAGAGAATCAAATAGTGCAAAAGATGCAAGGAGGGATTACCAAACAACAAACACTCTACACCAATTGTGCTCTTTGGGCATATTAAGAGTTTTATGATGCTGGTTAATTATTAATTCTGCCTCAGCACAAGCTTTGAAAACAGTTCTACAGATCTGGTAGATGGGGCTTGCAAAAGTGCATCTTTGTGCAAAAGCAACTGGTGGGCAGGAATTAACAATGCCAGCATCAAAAATAATAACTGGATAATGCCTAGTTGAGGGCTTAGCATTTAAGCTCTTTAAAATCAATCTAAATATCAGGCATTGAAATGCACAACGTTAAACTGCGGTCAAGACTAAAGCCTTAACTAATACATGTTATTCTGTTTTTCTTTTTAGACCTCCAAAAGGAAGCGTGGCTACATTAAGAATAAACTAATTTTAAAGAAAGGCAAGAGACCCAACAGGAAGACAGTTTAAATACACTGTTCTGATTGCTAATACGAAGCAGTTGTCCTTGAGATAACCAGTCTTTGCCTTTAGCTCAAATCATGTTTCACAGCAACATGAGGGTACAGAACCATCATTGGTCCAGATTATTGTACAAAATTTTCAGGCAATGTCTGATTAAAAGTATTGGCTTATTGAGAACAGCTGTTTTAGATTTGTAATGTGAAGCAAGACAGAGCTGCTATCCAAGTCTAGCAGCATTTTTTTTATTGGTACATATTATCCTTCAAATATGTTGAGAATTTGGACTGACTTTACCAAAGAACCCTGTAATTTGGTCCTTGGCACATGCATACTTGTCAATCTTTTTTGGAGAACACTGTTCAGCTGAATAGCAGCAGTATCTAAACTGGAATGGTGACATCTGAAAATGCCTCTTTTTCAACAAGAAAGAGGTGGCAGAGCTCTCTCAAATTCAACTTTCAAAACAAGTTACTCCTATGATTATTTGTCAATGGTTTCTTTCAGTGTCCTTTTACTCTTGCTGCAGGCTGGTTTTGAGCTGGAGTGTAAGAAGCAAAGTTGCAGTTTTCACAAGAGGTGACAGGACAGATTAATTGGAGCAGCTGCTTTTGTTCTACATGGGACTGCAGTATTCCTGCCTTACATTGCCATTCACAAGGTAGACAAGGCAAATCTTGCACACCGTAGATACAAGGGCTAAATTTGTAACCTCCTGAAAGATCTGAAACGACAGTAATGAATGCTATGGTAACATACAACTGAGCACCGTGTAGCAGCTGGTGCTTCAGAACAGAAATTAATCTATTTTAGGTGAATGTTTACATTGGTAAAACAAGTATAGCCTGTTTATTGGGGAAAAGAAGGTTGACAGGTATACAGAACCCCTTTTCTGTGGCTATTGGAGGTAGAAACCTCTTCCCCCCTCACTGCCTTTCCTGTGAGGGTAGAAGTTTTTCTGGATATCTGTTTCTCTGCATTTTTATTTAGAGTGCTTACATCAATTGAAGAAATCCCTGCTGTAGTGCTATTTGCTTTGTCTGTCTTTTATACTTTTTTTTAAATGGTGAAAACTGTCCAATTAAATGCACTAAAATATAAATGGAGACTGAACATGTTCACTTTCCAGCTATAGAACTTTATACAGACTTGAAAATTATCTTTAATTAAAATGAAAGGGTTTTGCAGTTTGTTTTCCTGCCACAGGTTGTAACTTTTTATAGAAAAAAAACTTGCATCAATAACTTGATGTAAAATGCAGAATAGTATGTACCTTTCATGAAGAAAATGTAAATTTACAGTGTTCTGTGAGAATGTTACTGCTGACTTCTTTCTCAAGGTGTAGAATATTTTTTTGATTTACGAACTCGTTTTTGACTCCGATGGTTTATATAGACCAATACTCCAGCTGCAACATTTTCACAATGGTAATTAAATCTGGATTTCTGGCCCCCTGTCGTTTGGAGATTTCATTTTATTTTGTTGCTTTAAAGCTCAATGCAGACCAGTTGTTGACTGTAGGGGAAAATAAAGTTAATTCAAGTTTTGTGTTAAGGTTGTTGTGTCAGTTTTGTCGTGATTACTGTGATAACATGTTGCTTATAGCCCTAGTCATAAATTAAGTCATTGGAACTCCATGATCCAAATCTCCTGACCTCATGAAGCTGCTGCAATGAAGCCACAGCAGCTCCTTAACATCCCTCCAGCTTAAACCTCTTAAGACAAATGTAGCCCCTCTGCTGTGCTGAATTTACAGTGGCTGTTGCATTTTCAGGGAACAGCAGCCATCTTTCCCAACCACAGGCATTGCAGCATCTGAGAAGCTCCAGCTGTTACAGCTACTTTACCCACCAGCACAAGAAGGGATTATGTGATGCAGTTTCCAGTAACTTGCTGCTTCCAGGCAAATCTGGATCCTGCCCCATCACCACTGGTTAAGAAATAAGGGATCTAACACTTGGCAGAACACCTGAAGGCAGCAGGACAGATTCTGCCAGTCGGGCTGTGGCTTGGCAGTAACTCAGCCCTGTTTTAAAAAAAAAACAAGATTGTCCTCGCATATTTAGGGATCTTTACAGTGCATTGGATTGTTTTCCACCTTAGCTGACAGTGTTCTCTTTAACATCAGAAATAAGTGAATCTGAGCTATATGAAATAAAAATAAGCCACCAAGAGGAATCCCAGCCTACCACTTACCTGAGCAGCTTTCTGAACTCAACTTCAAGGCTTCTGCTAATTTTCAGCAGTTAAAATGAAATTAAAAGTCATTGAGGCAGCCACTTAGAAAACAACAGTACAAAGAAGAGCTGGCAGGCATTGTCTCACCTTCCTTGGTTCCTCAGGAATTTGCACACCTGCATCCTCAAACTACTCAGGTAAATGAACTCCCACCTGTTCTTTGGGAGAACTGAACAGCACTTTCACCAGCAAAGATACCACCATCTTGCATCATCATCATCAGACACACCTCCATGGTCTATTTCCTTAGCTACGGCCTTTGTTCTGCTAGGTCAAATTTTGAAGCATAATTGTCATAAAACAGTAAAATCCTAAGTAAAAAAAAATACTTAAGCCTGTTTTGAGTTGCTAAGGAACTGAAACTGCAAGTGCAGCCAGTGTTGCATAAGTTTTGTATCTCTTAATCATTACTGTTGAGAGCAGTGAGGCAGACAGTGCTGTTGGTAATCCCAGAAGAAATATTTTGACTTGTAGAAGTAATTTCATAACAGAGGGGGAGAAAAGTCATTAATTAAACATCTTGATAGATCTACTCTTGAAAAAAACAGTTGAATGCTTTGGATGAGCCTTCTGTACTGAAAATAAATCATATTTGGCTGTGACATAACCCAAGTGTGTAAACTGCTCCATGACATGGCCTTGAAGCAATGCCATGGGAAGGCAAGGAACACAACTGGGCAGTGTTTCCTGCCCTATTTACAGCCAGTGTTGTTTTCTGTTTTACATAAAAACAAAGTGTTCCAGCAGATAGTTTCCAACACTGTGGTTGAATGTTTAAAGAAAACCAGAAGGGCGTTACCTAACACTTGAAAAATGTTGACCAGGATCCTTGTGAAGCCTCTAAGCACGTTTTTCCTTCCCAGGCAAGTGTCCAAGGCTGCAATAATGCAGAGCTGTGTTTTAAGAGATATCTAATCAAGAATCTCTGTTAAGAGCAAAAGGATTTTCAGAAACAAGGGGTCACCTTAACCTATTTCTTTTTTACTTGTCAAAATAAGGCGTATGTTCCCCAGCCTTTCCTAAAGCCATGGTTCTGCCCAGCCCCATTTTCCTTGGGTAGAGCTTTCCAATTTAAACAAAAACTTACCTACAGAGTGTCTGACAGAATGAACAGGGCACAAAATCCCAGAACAAGCCAGGATTCAGCTGGCAAATGGCTCCTCAGAACCCTGCAGGCACAGGTACCCAAGTGCTGCACAGCTCCTGGGCAGCCAGGAACTGGTACAGGCAAACTAATGCTCCCATGGAAAGAGAGAGGGCGTCCCACTACTAAAGGAAACAAATCTTTTATTCATGAGCATTCTCATTTTAAATTCACAAATTATGAAAGGAAGGCAAATCAGAAGAGACTGCCAGAGCATCTTTTAAATGATAAAGGTATAAATTTTTCTTCTGAACATTTCTAATTTAGGAAAGAAAAAGGTTGCATAGGCTTTCTACAGGTGTGCACACAAAAAAATTGAAGTACATGAAGGTTTTTACATTACAATTCAGTGTACATTGGCTACTTGAAAAGGAAAGTATTTACTTGCAATTCCAAGACAGCTATTGGAACGACCTACAGAATAAGGCTTATGAATATTTACTTTTCAGTCCTGTGAAATATACCGAACACATAACTATCAGAAAAATAAAATGACACTTGTGAATCCTGTTCTGGAACCTCTCACCGATGGGACCTTTTCAGAAAAGACTGTTTTTGTGTTTGTGTCTCCCAAGTCACTTTGGGAAAGAAACAGTTGTAATGGCATCAGGGGATTCTTCACAGCATCAGAACAAAACAAAACATTAATCAGAGCACAAGTGGAATGTCCTTGGCATGCAGAACAACCAACCATGCAGACAGAAAAAATCTTCAATAAAATACAAGCAGAAAATTACTCAAATTTCTCCTTATAAGAAAGGCTACAGCATCTCTGTAGCCTCAACAGTCACACCATCAAAGCTGAAGGAGGTTTACTCCTTCAGTGGCACAGGCCTGCATGCCTGACACAGAGAGGTTTGCAATGGCTATTTTAGTGAGTATGTCTTGTTCTTTGGTGTGTGAAAGAGTTCTGGGAGGATGTTCCATGTGTTTCATTCTGCTTTTTACATTGTTCTTTGTGATGATACTACAGACTGTAGCAATACTTCTAGGTACTTACAGACTAACCTCTAGAACATGAGTGGATCCATATAAAGTGAATTCTTGCAGGTGATAACACATTTTCCTGATGATACTTGGTAGAAGTTCGGTAAATACTACGACAGCATCATTTTGGTTTTGTTACAGAAAACTATTACATCAACTATTCCTAAAAAATAATTTTTTTCCTTTAAAAAAAAGTGTCAGGTACAAAACCAAGCTCATACAGTCCACTTCTTTTAAAAAATAGGATTTAAATCATTTAGAACATTAATCTTTCTAATGTGCAAAAAAAAAAAGGACAAACAACCAGACAAAATAGGATTTAGGAGGAAAAGGAAGCCACACCTTCATTAAATAGGGATCTGAAGCTCAAATGTAAAGATCTATTAAATATTATGATGTCCAAAAGAACAACTAGTGGCATGTTTCCTTGTGTACACACCTCTGCTCAGCCTTTTCATTTGTTCAAGAGATTCTGACACCTAGCAAAAAACCAAAATGCAGGATGCACAAGGACTGATGTGAGCAGTGCTTTGAGCTAAATATCTTTGTGTAACATCTATGAAGCATTAGTGTATTAAGATAGCAGACAAAAGGCACAAAATTAATCAGTACTACAGACAGGTAGGCATCCATGCTACTGTGTGTTAGAAATACAGTGGTTTCTTTACGGGGCACTGTGGAAAGGAGCACTGAGCAGAAGTCAGCACATTTTACAAGTGCCTTTTGCTGCCACCTCTCTCAAAAACATCTTCACTTTCAACAAATACAATCTAAAAAGCAATAAAGCCTTAACACACATTTAGAATCCACTCACAGTGTCACAGTGGTTTCCTTACAAAGCAAGTAAATTGTTACTTTTACATCAGAAAATTACTTATCTGAGAAGACTAGTTATATCATCTCGACTCATCCAAATGTTTCCTCCAGAAGCAATCCCCTGGGTCAAAAGGATAAGAAACTGGAATACAGGGCTGCTTGGAGCCCTAACACAGATTAGGGTCTCTGAGCAGCTGTTTTTCCAGAGCAGTGAACAGAACCCACCTCTGGGCTGGTGGGGAAAGCTCACGCCCATCACAGCGACACACGAGGATGGGGCTCCTGCACAGCCTGAACGCACCAGCAGTGGTTCCACTGGAAAGGCAAGGGCTGTGTCCAGCGTGTCCCCAGTAGAGCCCAGTACTGTCAAGCCTCTCCTACAGCGGGTGGAAAGCTGAGGCAGGAGTGAGCTGGAACACTGCAGCTCCATCTGCCAGAAGGGATTCAGTGGAACATTCAAGCCACCAGTGCTGGCATGACAGTAGCCAGGGAACTACCAGAGCAGCTGGTCAGGGGTGACCAGAGATCAATTAAACAGCTGAAGTATGAACAGACAAAAGAGTGAGGACACAACAGGTGAGTGCCAACAACATTCTTGAGAAGGTATTGCTACTTCTTACAGGATGGCAGAAAATTCACACTCGTAAGTGAGAGGAAACATGCCCTTAACTCAGCATCCCGAGAGCGAGCGCAGTCAGTGTATCATTCTTACGTCAAAGTGAGTTACTCGGTGACTGCTTAGACAGAACAACTGCCATTAAGAGACACGTCACATTTTAAGTGCAAAACATTTTTGGCAAAAGTGAAAAATAGAAAAACCTTAACCAGTACTAATAAAAAAGTATTTTCTTAAATACTAGCACAGGGCCTGATCCTGCAAGCACACAACTTATGGAACCCCAGCTGAGCCCAGGCAGAGTTCTGTGCCCTAACACTTAGAGGAACAGGTCTTTGAATCGCTGTTAGTGTCTGTACTTGTTTACATGTAGTGTAAGTAATACACACACAAACACAGACACACTGTGTGTACATGTGTGTATTTATGGGTGTGTGCGTGTGTGTCTGTGTATCTGTACACACAAAATGGTTCCTGAATAAACTCGAGCTCGGGTTATTTTGAGATGCATCATTCACAGTACAGAGCTTCCCGTGGGCATCTTCTGGTAACAGGACCTATCCCATGACATCCTGAAGTTACATACTGTATCAATTTAATGCCTTTCAGGTAAAGTTATGAGCAACTGCTCTCTGCCATCAATGGGTCTTCCAGAGAGGATCCAAGTACAGCCAGCCATCGCCCTGCAAGAAAATTAAGGAGAGTTTACAAACAAGTTTTATAAATACTGGATCTGTGTGTGTCCACATAAAAACTAAAATAAGACTAAACATCAAAAAGCCACTCCTGTCATCTGAAAATTCTGTGTTTAATGAACTGACAAGTAATCAGGGTGGGAGGGAAAACTACCGGGGGAAGAGAGGCAATGGGAAGATGTAACAGATGAACTGCTGGTTTAATAGCTGCACACACTGGCTAATGTGACAATTCCCTCTGTCAGTATTAATTCCCCTCCACCTTTGCTGCAAGAAAGGGCAAAGACAAACTCAGTAAAATCTATTTCCTTTGACACAGATGAAACCCAAGACTGTGTTTAGGATGCCCATGCTTAGTTACATTGGATAAATATCCCTAGATTCTGCTCACTCGAGTGTGCTGAGACCAGGATTAGCAGAGGATGTGATCATGCAGCATTTGCAAACTAAGGGCTGGATTTTACAGAAAAACACACTGCTTTAAGTGCTTAACATTAAGTACCAAAAATCCACATCAAAATAAATCTAACTGAAGAAAAATGAACAAGTTTATACAGTACAGACATGGAAAAATCCATTGCTCTTTAAGAGCCAGACTGTCAAAAGGAGAATTTAAAGCAATGACTGGTACAGAACATTAGCCCATGGTAAAAATCACAGACATTCATTCACCTGCACCAGCATCCTCCTCTGTGCCGAAACACACAAAAGGGTCTCAAAAACAAGGGACCCCAAGTACCTCTTTGACAAAATATTTGGGTTTCCAGGGTGTTGTGAGAGCCGCTCGCTGCCTCTCCTCTGCTCGCTGCCTCTCTTCAAGGCGGTGCTTGTGTTCCGTGGCTGCATCGATGTTCCCTTCCTTCAGGGAGTTGGTGACGTGCTGCCACAGGCGCCTGGGGGTGGAGAGGGAACACAAGGCACAGAGTGAGAACACCTCTGGCACAGCCCAGTGCCGCAGCTGGGGAGTGGCAGGCCACTGCCATGCTCTCCATGCTGGTTTTGCAAGTCACAGAGCTTGGGAACCATCACTCCCCTGGGATATCCATCGTGTTTGTGGACCAGATTTTCAGATTTGTCCAACTCCTGGTATTTTGCCATGCAAGCTAATTTTCTCTGCAGCTTCTGTTCATGTTCCCGACTCTTTGCCACCTGAGGCTTCTTTTCTCAAAGCAGGTGGATTGATTTCCGGTTCACATTATTTACTGATGATCCACCCTCAAAGGACAGGCATTTATCCTGTGCTTATTTTTGGTTCATTTAAAGGAGTGTCAGCCAAAAGCCAAGAGTGCATTAAATTGGGACATGGACTGTTCCCACCAGGTCACTAACAGAGGAACTGGTGCACTGATTCCAGGGAGCCCTTCCAGATCTGTGCTCTACATTCCCAGTTACAATAGTTATCAGTATATAGCCAAACATGTTTCTCACACAGCTGACACATCTGGATGCAATGCCTTATATCAGCCCAGCAGAAACTTTCCCCAGAAAAACACTGAAAAGAATAGCAGAATCACAGAATGGCCTGGGTTGGAAGGGACATTAAAGACCATCCAGTTCCTGCCTTGGGCAGTGACACCTTCCACCAGACCAGCTTGCTCAGAGCCCCATCCAGTCTGGCCTTGAACACACTCAGGGATGGGGCATCCACAACTTTTCTGGGCAACCTGTTCCAGTGCTCACCACCCTCACAGTGAGGAATTTTTTCCTAATATCCAATCTAAACTTGCTCTCTTTCTGAAACCGACTGCAGCTTTCATGTTTCCAGGAGTGTTTAAATGAGTTTCTGTTTTCCATCTGATAAACTGCAAATCCTGCAGAGACATTGGTTGGTTGCAATTTGCTTACTAGTATCTAAAAAATACAATAAATACACTGAAGAGCTACTGGTTTCCTTATTTACTGCATTCTTTGTGTTCCAAACTACAGGGGAAAATGAGTTTATGGATAAGCAAGCAGTCTTAGAAGGAGAAAAATGATCCTACCCTGCACAATGACTCAAGACACTGTTGTACAATAAAGATGTTTACAGATAATAACTTTAACTCCTGATTTTAAATCCTCCAATAAAATGTTCCTAAATTCAATAAAAGTATTGATTTGTCTGAAGATAAACATCAACAGTTATTGACAGTGAATAACAGAGTATGTTTTTTCCTAATGTACCTCGTCAGAGTTAGGCACATGATGTGAGTGCCAAGAGCCTTAAAACCATGGTGTGTGTCTGTGTCTGTATTTATAACTCACATTGCACCACATTTTATATACTTATATATACATATTCTAAAATATATCAAACATTAAATACCAGTTTAAATTATATGATGCAATATTACTTGCAACAAACTGACTAATTTGTCTATCACGTTGCAATCACTCAAAGAAGCAGGTGAAAATACCGCATTACCGTTTTCCAGACGCTCATTAACACATCCATGCATTTTCCCTATCTCCAAAATGGATGTGTTCATCGCTGCAATGTAATTTACGCTCCACGGAAGCAATACCAGCTCCAGCTGTCTGTGCCCAGACTAATGTGCTGTAGGAAGGGAGGTGTTTCTGAACCACACCATCCAGAACTGCAGTTTGCTTCCCTGCTCTGTTCCCACCGAGGGTCAGAAGCAGAGCACGGTAAGTCCCTGCCCTCACCTCGATTCCAGTGGGCCTTGCTTTGCTATGGGCCTGATCTTTTTCCTGATAACAGGCAGCTTGTTGGTGTCGATCACTTTGGTGTCTCCGTTGCTGTAGGTAAATTCCAGCGTCCCGTTCCACTCTCCTTGTGCCTTGCACACGATGGTGTTGGTGGGATTGTGTTTCACTTCAGCTGTGACCCTAATTCAAGAGGGAAGGAAAAAGGACCACAGAAATAACTGGTACCATTTATTACCAGCATATGAAAGCACCACCATGGCTACAGTTACAAGCAGTTTTTTACACCTACAAAGCAATTTTTCAAACAAAGTAGTGATGCTGTCTTCAAAACCAAAGGACTCATCCCAGGAAAGCTCTTCTAACACAGCAATAGCTTTGAGATGACATTCTCCCAAAGTACAGCAGTAGCCCAGCTTAGAACTCTGATACTCTGCTCTAACCCAGAGCTGGCTGCCTCAGCAGCCCAAAACAACTCCTGAACTTCATGTGACATTTTCAATACATATTATCTCCACACCTGAACACAATGCTGTCAGAGAGCCATGTCAAAGACTGCAGGTACCTTTCTTTTCTTCCTTAGGTCTGCAAGCTTATTTTTCAGCTGCTGAGAGGCAATGATTAAAGCTGCCTCAGCAGCCCAGGAACTCAGTCTGAGAGTCAGCAAAATGGACAGATAAGACTGAAAAACCAAAATGCAAGGGAAAGTTTTGTATGTATGTCTACAAACATGACACATGTGCTTTAGCAAGCCATGTCAACTAATCTGTAAACTAAATTACCAAACTAATACCACACAACTTTACCAAATTTTCACTCACCTTGATGGCATGAATTACTAATATCCACTTTTCAGAAAAAAATACCTGTCAAACTAGCCCATGCAGATATTTGCCTGAACACAACATTGAAATGGTTGACAAACATATGGAAGAATAATTAGACCAACTGAAATCAAACAGAGGTACCCATGCAAAAGCACAGTCTTCTCATGGACACTGAGAGAGCCCAGGGTGGAACAAGAAAGGGGTCTGTGTATATTAATGATTGTGGCATCAACCTGAGCATGGAAGCAAGACAGGAAGCTGTCTTACACAGTGCCTCTTCACACCCTTAATAAAGGGGAACAAAAGATATGTAAATAATGGTTTCATTATCTGGAATTTCAGTACAAAAATGGGAGTCCCCAGTAGGGAGCCACCACTACAGGCAGTGACACTTTTGCTCCTCTCCAGGAGTTCCACCTGAAACACCAATTCATCTACAAGACACACAGAAGCAGCAGCTGATGTAGCAGAAATACTGCCTTCTCCACATGCATTTTTCTCATCCTGCACTTACAGCAACTTTTACAAGCAACAAAGCCTGGAGAGATACATTCACTTTATTTAATGAGAGAAATATATCCACCTCAGTTAAACATCATAATATGTATAACTACAATAAACTGTGCTCTACAGCTGCAAGTCATCTCCAACACTAATAGGAAAAGGAATTCAGGTATCTGTCTATAAAATATTCCAAGAGAAGAACTGAACAGACAGAGAGTCTTTCCACTGCAATCCACTAGCAGGTAAAGAGGAGTGGGACAGTAATTCCCGTACCTGTGGACCTTCCCTCCATAGAACGGCTTGGTGTGGAACGTGACCGTGGCGGAATAGCCCGTTCTGGCACAATTGATGTTGACTTTGCCTCCAAGCTCCACCCATGGGATGGTAAGTATTGAGCGAGCATAGGCACTGGGCAGGGTGAAAACATACTCCTCTTCGTGCTCCATCAAGTGAAGAACACCTGGGGAGGAAGAGGGTGAAAGTGAAGTGATGAATGTTCATTGATAAAACCTGACAATCACTGACCAATTAATTAATAGTAATAATAATAATGGCCAATCTTTGCAAACGAAGATTTGGGAAGGGCTCTCCCCACATGGGTGTGCCCTTCCCGCCTGTGCAGTGGATGTTTTAGGTGAGGCACAGCGTGCACAGAACTGGCCCCACCGTTTAAGTCCTAAGGTTCATTTGCCACGGCCAAGCAAGATTGGACAGTGACAGTGAAGTCCTTGGGACTGTCACAGCACCCAGGGCTGACCCTGCTGAGCATTCGAGATGTGACGGGATGGGATGGCAGGGAGTCTTGAACTGCCGGGGACGGTCCCTACACTGAGACTCGAACTCGTGACCTTCGCATTCGGAGACCGGAGTGCTCTCCATTACACCATGGGACCACCCAATTAATTGCAAAATGCACATCCGTGGAGAGCATCATGAGCAGCCCTCCTTGGAGGAGGGAATTTTCTGCTAAGAAAGAAAATCTGCTCTCTGCAACAAATTTCTCCCAACAAACATTTTCGAAAGCACAGATGTAATGTGTTCCCTGGGGTCCCACGGGGTAACAAACAGCTTATCAGAAAATCTGACTGGATTACTCACTTTGTATTACTGGTAAGCAATAAACTGTTAAAAGCTGGGAAAATGTAACATTTTCATGCAAAAAGCCACACTGAAAATTCAGTTGCTTGCTCAGTGTCAGATCATAATCTCCCTCCATTAAAAACAAGGGCATGGCCAAAGGATTCTTCACCTCTCCATTCAGTTTGGCACACCCACATCCTCTCCACTCATTTCCTACTGATGTATTTGTTGGTGAGAGTGAAAGGCTCTCTCTGGGTGTGCGTGGGTACAACTAGGAAACATGCCATCTAGAAATTCCCCATTAAGTTTGCTCCTTAATTTCCAAATGTCTGTTTTCCCACACAGTCTCTGCAAAAATCTTGCATAACCAAAGAGGGGCCCAGCAGGGCCATTGCTCTACTGCCACCAATACCAGTGTCTCTACCAGGCAGAGAATTACTGGCAATTGTATCTCATTCTGTAAAGGTTCCTCCAACCTCAGGACTATTAGGTTGTAACTAAAAACAACAACATGCAACAGCAGTGATTTTTCAACCTTATTTGGAACCACAAAGACAGCTGCCTGCCTGATCAGACCTTTGATTCCCCTGGGGTTAAGGATACAACTCTATCCCTGCCATAATTGTAGTCTGGTCTTCAGGAGAATAGGACATAAGACCAGTTAAAGAGCACCATAAACTGTGCACACAGAGTAAGATCACACCAAATGTCTGTAGTGTGTTGTTTATTAGAGTTTTATAGTCTTCTGTGTCCAGTTTATTACGAGTTTAAAGGCAAAAATGACAGCTTTGATAATATTTTTTCACAACAGGGACTGAAAATAACCCATCACAGAAAGCACTCAGAACTCAGAAATATTAGGGAAAAAAACAAAAAAAAGAGCAGGAAAGTTATCTTGACATAGTAATAGTATCTGTTTAGAAACAGGATGAGCTTGAGCCCATTTGCCTTCACCCTGGGGCAGGCAGGGAGAAAACTCACTGGTAGTGGTATTGATTAATCTATCAGTTTGAGCGAATAAGGACACAACTTCTTCAAAGTGATCTCACATTTAATGATGAAAACGCACTAAACAGGAACACAACACTACTACTGCCAACAAGAAAATATGCCTTCAATGCTGTATGAAAACACAAACCTAAAAAGACATTCAAAACTTAAAAGCACAGAGCTCTAACAGAACCATGATCTGAAATATTGGCTCCAGCTCACAACACTAAATGCATGCACAGGAAGCTCTGCAACTTGTCACTTCTGCATTTTTTAAACTGTTCCACAGGAAAACATTTGCAAACCAGAACACATTTATGCAGTTGTTCTCACAACTTGTGCAACCTCAGCCTGCCAGCAGCGACACAGCCAGCAGGTCTGACCAGGTGAGTGGGGAGTGCAAAAGCACAAACACAGAAAAGACACGTCTCAAAATGACCTTTAATCATTTCACCTTGGCAAGTTACAAGTTCCTGGTCTCCTGTGCTGAACCCTCACCAGCAGAGAACAGCCAGGAAGACACAGCTGGAAAACACACATACACACAGATTTTGCCTCAAGCTTCCTTGACTTCCCATCTGCAGACAAATACACTGGACCAGGTTGCTCAGAGCCTCATCCAACCTGGCCTTGGATGTTTCCAGGGACAGGGCATTCACAGCTTCTCTGGGCAACCAGTTCCAGTGCCTCATCACCTTCACAGTAAAGAATTTTTTCCTATTACCTAATTTTAACCCACTCTCGGTTTAAAACCACTACTCCTTGTCCTGTCACTATACCCCCTTGAAAAAGTCTCTCTCCATCTTTCTTGCAGGCTCCTCTCAGGTACTGGAAGGGAAGCAGAAGCTTTTAACTGGATGATGATATTCAAAAAGGAACAAAAAGTCAATGGGTATTGATGAAACACAGAGAGGAAACCTGACCAACTGTAGGTGGTCATTTTCCACATGGAATTATAACAGGGTTTAGACTCTTTCCTCCTCCTCTTTCCACTTGTTCTCCACCATCTTAATTATGGTCACAGGCAACAGACACGTGGAGCCACCAGCTGTGAAAAACTGTGTGTGGTGCCACCCATGAGGTCATTTCTTCAGTGTTAATGGTCTGAGCGCAGACAACTCCTCACACAGTGAAAAAGCACTGTCATGAAAGCATCAGCTTCCAACAGGACGATTTGGGGGGTTTTCTTGTTGTGAGGCTTGTGTTTGGTTTTTTCTAAAAGACGAAAGGTCTAACAGCAGAGCAGCAGGCACGTGTGGTGCTCACTTCTGGGGGAGAACCTCGCTGTATTTGGGAACCACATCTCCCTGTGAGCTTCTCCAGAGCCCCCAGCCTACCCAGGCCCTGCCACCCTCCTCTGACCATCACTGCACGTCCCCATGTGAGAGCAAACTGGTATGATGAACACAATTCCCTTCTGGGTGACTCTAGGTTTGCTTTTGCCCCTCTGATGAGGTCAGGAGCTTTTTTCCTCCCTACTTGAGTGGGAGGGATGCAGAGCTGCAATGCACACTGCCAAGCACTTTGAAAGTGAAGAGCAAACAGCAGCAATGACCTTCAATGTAAATATTTAACCACCACAGCAGGTTAGATATTAAAAACTGAACTCAGCTCTCTTGGCAGTATTTTTAGCATCTGGTAGCATATTGTTTGAATTCCTCAAACACCTGAATAAATACACTTTTAAATGGAGTGCTATCTCACTTAAAATACGACTCCAGCTCAATAATTCTAATCTTAGAGAGATTAAAGGGCAGATCTGAAATAACCACAACTCGATAATACTTCTAGCATTAACCTGTTAGTTTTGCATTCCATTATTTGCCGAGTCCACATGCAGAACCTTATTTGACTGAAGCACCACGAACACTGTGGCTGCACTGCCACCTCTGAATGGAGACCCCTGATCTCTCAGGCAAGAGGGAGCCAAAATCACACCACGAGGCAACGTTTGTAACCAGTGCCACAAGAATTCATGCCCAGCCCTGATGCATTTCAATCTTTAGATATTAAAAGCAGAAAAATTAAACCCTAAGAGTTACATTAAAAAATGTTGTGTAATTTTAACATCTGCTTGTAAGTACCATTGCATTGCAACTGATCTTTAAAAATATCTGCTGGAAAATACACAGGCCCTTTTTCTTTCTTTGCTTCCCTGCTGTAAGGGATTATTCATGTTTAGTTTAAAATTGGCTGTAAGTAAATACCATGTCAAAAGTTGTAGAAGATTCTCCCATTTTCAGTTTTAGATTCTCCCATTTTCAGTTTTCTGCTCTCACATCAAAGAATTCTTTCAAAATCTGCAAATTCCTTAAAAAAATTCTTGAGCATTTAAAGGCAGCTATTATGCACAGAAGAATCAGATCAGGACTCTGGGTGGACCAGTGGATTTAGTAATCTAGTTTATTGAAAAAAAGCCACAGAGTGAAATTTTTACAAATAAGCACAGAATTTTGCATTTCCCCCTTGGTATGTTTTCAACATCATTTACTCCTCCTTTTGACTACAGCAGCAGAGTGGCTGGAGAGCAGCCAGGCAGAAAGGGACCTGGGGGTACTAATTGACAGGAAGCTCAACAGGAGCCAACAGTGTGCCCAGGTGGCCAAGAGGGCCAATGGGATCCTGTCCTGTATCAAAAATAGAGTGGCCAGCAGGACCAGGGAAATGATCCTTCCCCTGTACTCTGCGTTGGTGAGGCCACACCTTGGGTGTTGTGTTCAGTTCTGGGCCCCTCAGTTCAGGAAAGATATTGAGGTGCTGGAGTGGGTCCAGAGAAGAGCAACGAGGCTGGTGAAGGGAGTGGAGCACAAGTGCTGTGGGGAGAGGCTGAGGGAGCTGGGGGTGTTTAGCCTGGAGAAGAGGAGGCTCAGAGGTGACCTCATCACTGTCTAGAACTACCTGAAGGGAAGTTCTGGCCAGGTGGGGGTTGGTCTCTTCTCCCAGGCACTCAGCAATAGGACAAGGGGGCACGGGCTCAAGCTCTGCCAGGGGAAATTTAAGTTGGAGATGAGAAAAAAATTCTTTCCAGAAAGAGTAGTCAGGCATTGGAATGGGCTGCCCAGAGTGGGGGTGGATTCACCATCCCTGGAGATTTTTAAACGCAGATTGGCTGTGGCACTGAGTGCCATGATCTGGTAAAGGGACTGGAGTTGGACCAGGGGTTGGACTTGATGATCTCAGAGGTCTTTTCCAACCCAATTGATTCGATGATTCTATATTCAGAGCCACACTCCTCCTGACTCCTCAGCTTGCAGTAAGGAAATGATGGTCCCAGCAAATCATTTTCCCAGTTTGACTCTTATATGTCCCTCAGTGATGCTGCAGCTTTGCCAATTGATTTTCCAGTAACACATATTGACCAAAAACCCAGAGGAGGCCCAGGATCAATAAGCTGCCGAAGAGGCATGTGCAGTGTAACACTTCCCACTGACTGTGCCTCCGGAGATCAATCTGGACAACAAATGGTACGTGGGACACAAACGGCCCAGGGCAGGTTCCTGAGTTAAGGGGCTCTTTGCTCTGTGTGCACTATTTGTAACTGGGCACTAAGAGGAGTAAGTGAGGTTTGGGATGGCCTCACATGGGTGTAAATGCATCACCCACGGAGCAGACTGGCACAGGGAAACAGGAGGTGCCAGAACTGGGCTCTTACCGTCTCATGAACACTCTAGCCAGCTGTGTTGCACTGCTCATCTGTCAAAGACTGGAGCCACTTGCTAAATTAAGTAATGAGGGCTATGCTATATGGAAACTGTTCTGAAACCACAGGGCTAAAAAATATTAACACACAAATTAGCACTTAGGGAAATAGCTCCAGTTGCATGGAGCAAATCGATCTTTGGGACTGGTAAAATAAAAAGCCACTAATTTCACTGGACTAGAAATTATAGACCTGTACAGCTATGAATACACACACATCCATATACCTGAACAAAAGAGGAAAAAAAAAAGAGAGAGAAAAAAATATATGTCACTTTCTTTTAGATTTGTCCTGTAAAAAGCACTGAATCTTTTCCCTACCCATCAAATCTTTTCAGGGCTGATTTCAATTTAGAAAATAATTTTTGGAAGTCTATACTTCACTAGTTTTTAGAACATTTAAAATAGCAGGAGTGAAAACAGCAGACATAACTAGCCACTTGATAATACAGAGCAATCCACTTAAATGTACTTTATGCTCTCTGCAAAATTAACCCATGAATCAAAGATGACACTTTTTGTTGGGTTTTGCTGCTTTGGAACAAAACCCAAGAGCAGAAAATGCACAGGCACAGCCCACACTGAGGGGTGCTCATCATGGCTATTCCCACTAAAGCATCCTTGTCCTACAACCAGTATCTGTTTGAAGATTCTGTGGCACACATAAAAAAGGATTAAATATTTACATTGACTCTCCTATCCCTTGCTAATTTAAATCTTAATGTGATCCTATTCATTACAGCCCCTTCTCCCCCCTCACTCTCTCATTAGTACATAATTAACGTTAACCAGAATTAGGGACTGCGCAATGCAACGTGAAGCCTTTTATGCAAAATACCCTCTTTTCTATTCAGGGTAGCTTTCTCATGAGGAAACTCAGTGCTGACTACTTGGAAGAATGGGGGTTTTGTTACATAGTGAAGAAAAAAGTTGAGACATTTCATTAGCAAGCCAGATTTAGACCCCTCATAACCAGACATGAAGAAGGGCTAGCATATAAAACAGCTTCTCACATGGATTTCCAGCTGTGCTCTCCCACTTGCTGTGCATCTCTGCAACTGAATCAACAAACAAAAACCACTGACAAAAAAAACCAAAATCTTAGTCACTGTGAGGTGCAATAGAAAGGAAAAATAATACAAATAAGATACTGAGCTGTACCCTTTGTATGACAACACCATTCTGTCCTTAAATCTCCTACTCTTTAAATTCTTTTAGAAGGCTTTGTACTTGACACTCCATGTCAGCTGCTAACAACAAAGCATAAAAAGCAATATGCTCTATATATCTAAGGACATTCTAGAAAAACATGACACAAAACTACCCCAGAAGCATTACCAGCATATTCCTTACACACTGCAGGTCCAAAAATTCAGTACTACTTTACTTCTGTAAATAGCCAACTACAGTAGAAAAAGCTTCACTGAAACGTTTGAAGGGCACACAAAACTATTCAGCAGGGAGGAAAGTTTCAGAACACACCATAGTTGCTTGTGTTCAACATTAAGGCCACAATGAAGATTCAGGTCATCATCAAAGAATGGTTTGGGTTGGGAGGGACCTTAAAGATCATGTAGCTCCAATCCCTCTGCCTTGGGTAGGGACTCCTCCCACTAGGCCAGTTTGCTCAGAGCTCCATCCAACCTGGCCTTGAACACTTCCGGGGATGAGGCACCCACAAACTCTCTGGGCAAGCTGGTCAAACAAAGCTGTTCTGATACAGATCTGACTAGAACAAGATGGTCACTCTCTAACACTGAATTATCCAAATTATTAATTGCAGCTCTGTTTGGAAGGAATTTACCCAACAATAGCATATGATTAGTTTGGCCACCAGGATCAGTTATACTTCATTCCCAAAAAACCTCACTTAATCTGCTTTTAACACTTTAAAGTAAGATTCTACAAGCTTACCAGCCTACCTTGTTGTGAGAAAGCTTCTCCTGTGAGCTGGTTTTGGTTTTTACCTACCTTAATTAGCTTTGTATACCTTCTGACTAACAACTTGTCTTTCCACAGCCTAAAGCACTAATTGCCAGACTACCTCAGCCCATATGAAATGCTGCAAGCCTACAATGTCCCTAAATACAAGGGGCAAAAAAATCTCCAAATTGTAGTTTACATTAAAAAATTATTAGGCCCTGCATTACCCAACATGTAAATACAGACACAGGCTTTCCACATTTTTGGTGCAGCAGCTACTGTTTCCAGTTCAGCAATCTATTCCCTGCTACTTGTGCTGACCTCAATCTACTACAGAATTTATACTTATGCAGCCCATGAAAAAGAAGCATCTTCAGTAGAGTCTAATTTTTGTACAGCCTGACAAATCTACACACCAACTTAATTAGGAAGCCTTCCCTGGGACTAAAATAAACAAACAAAAAAAATTAAAGAGAGCGCAGTTCTGAGTGAATAAACCACACTGCAAAGCAAGCATTTGAAACCAAGGCTGGCAGGCTTAGGCTGGCTGTTTTCAGATGATAGAAAAGCTTCAGTGGTACAACTTCTTGCTGCCCATTACCAGTCCTCAACATGCCACAGAAACGCTTGGGCTGTACTGGAGTTTCTCTATCACCTCCCAGAAATGCTGTCACTGTGGAGCTGTGTGCTCCTGCACTGCTTCCATGAACAAAACCCACCAATGGTAACTAGAAACTGGTGAACCCAAACTTCCCCTCAGAATGCCCAGCACAAAGACAACAGCAAACCTTGCAATGAGTTCACCTTTGCACGTGTTCCCCAAAGCCTCCCTGCACCCCTGGGATATCTCCAAGATCATGGAAAAAAAGGGCGACAGGGAAGAACTTATTCTCACAAGCACACATTAAATAATCCTTGGCGTAGCAGTGTGGTTAATTCTTAGACCCTTTCTCTCTCAAAACTGGGACACATCAGGACTTTGAAGTCTTAAATAATCCCCACAGCAGACACCCCCAATCCCAGGGAACTGTGTGTGCCAGCAGCGAGAGAAAGAAATTTCCCTACTCCTACATAATCATAAATGACTTTGTGTTTAATTTTATTTCCATTAAATAGTTCCCTTCACTGAGCCAAAGAGTACTAGAAAGGAACATGTACTGGAAAAGTGCAGTAAGATAAGCCAATGACTCAGGCTGGCAGTACTACAGACAGGAGAGTGACAGAAAGACCAATTTCCCTTCCGACACTCCCTTCCCAACTTCCTTAATTCTGTAATAAAAGCAAAATACCTAAATCATAGGAAGGAGGAAACAGCGATGCTATTACAGACTTTGTCATAATTATATCAAATCCAGTAGTAAGAAGTTTCACCTCTCTTCTACAAAAAAGGGACTCTATTGCCATCAGGAAAGAAGCTACTGTAAGTTCTTTTTGCTGGCTGAGTTTGTCCTTTAGTTCTAGCTGGTAGAAACAGCAGAATATATCTGTATGTTTTGTTGCTATTAATAAGCAAAACCAACATTGCATTTCCCACTCTACCTTTTTACTAACTTTAATATAGCATTTAACATAATGGTGACAAAAAGAAGCATTTACTGTAAGCTGCCCTTGTACTTGTGAGACTACAGACTAAAAACTGTTTAAGACAAAGCACTTAAAGACCATGTACAAGATCTTAACCTCAAATGGCCAAAGCAACTCAACTGCCTCAAACCACATTAATGTCAATGCATTGTCAGTAAGGACACCAATACAGGTGGTGTTTATCAGTTCAGATCATCCATTAAGGATTTGCTGATTCCCTGTATTTCTGAATACCAGCTGAACAATGACTTGTCACAAAGCAGACTGAACATGCATGATACAGAAAATCATGATTTAGACATCTACTACATGACTTTCTAGAAAGCTTGAGAAATCCACCAACCTTGCAAACACTACAGGAACCATGAATCTTCACCGAAACTATGAAAAAGAATGTTAGGCTTATATAAAGACATGGCGTTTTCCCATTGTTTTGTTCCAGTTGGGAATACCAAACCCCATATTACTTCAAAAGTGAGCAAGACAAATAAAAATATTCCTACAGAATACCTGTCTGTAGCCATTTGCTACAGCAATTTAATTATACCTCAAGTACAGCCATATATATATTAACAGACTCTCATCAATATAAGCACACATTTATACATGTAATGTGCAATTCACATTCTGTCTGGATAGAAGGTTACATGAAGCCTACAGTTTTAATTCCAAAGCTCACAAAAGCAAACAGTCACAAGGTTAAAATGAAAGGTCAGAGGGAGAGGAAGCAGGAAAACAGATGCACTTCTGTTGTGTTGACACTCAAAATATTAGCTCAAAAAATAGAAATAAAAGCACTTTTCTTACCTTCACCTACCATAGAAACACCTATTGACATGCCCATAAACTTGCTTTTGGTCCATACGTGAGCGTTCACACACATTTTCTTCTCTTTGCATTCACAATAAAAGCAAGATACCGGTGGATGATGGGACACTTGTTCAGCTACAAACCTCAGCTTGTAGCACGGGGACTGGTCCTGGCCAAAATCCTTGGTTGGGTCCTTAGAAACCGTGGAGGCACCATTAGTTCTGAATGCTTTCACTTTATCTTTAGGCACATCCCACGAGCAATGAAAGGTTTCACCAATTATAGGGTTATAGGGCTTCTTGGCAACTGCTCCCTTTCGGCCTTCGTGAAAAGCTGTGAGATAATACTCCACAAAGCAGATAATTCTTTCCTCGGGAGTGGCTCCAGCTGCAATTGACAAAAACAGGTCTGGATGGGCCATGAAATTTGCATACATCTCCAGCAGGGATCTTTTCTCCAAAATAAATGTTGGAAGCACTACCTGTATGCAAAGCAGATAAAGGCAGATATGATTTCCCCATGATCACACTACCAGGGGGAAGGGGGGAAGAACAGTTAGGACAGCTGCAATTCTGGCCCTGCCAAGTTTTGGGACAGCGTATTTTCCTCCCATGCCACAGCAATTTAATTTTCTTTGCAGTGTAAATAATGAGCAAAGGAAAAAGCAGTGGCCTTGATACCCATGCAGGCTGCTTCCTATTTCATTATGATTCTCAAGAGCAGCTCACACAACAGGGATGGGCTGTTCCGCTCACATGGAAGTCTGTCTTTTCCTTTCCTCTCAGTTAACAAACCAGTCATTGTTTTCCTTGTTTACAGGACATAAAACCATACTTTGATATAAACTAATTTACATCAAACATCAACAAAACAAACTAATCATAACCCTTCGAAATGGAAAGCGCACACCCTCCCAAACTAACAGAAGATGAGTATTTTACATAAACATTCACATCACCAACCTCTAAGTGGTGGAGAGTATAAGGAGTACATCTATCCCTTCTGTCAAAGAGCTGGGTTCAGTATTTCCCTCCTGGGTGCCTGACTACATATGTATTAGGTCCCTTCCAGCCTCTAACAAACCAAGGAGATACAACTAAAACCAAATCTCAATTGTATTTATAAAGGAAAAACCATTCCAAGGACCCTTTCCCCCAAGAGGCTATACATGTGAGAAAACGCTCCCCGTTTGACTCCCTCTGCCCTACATGGTATGTCATGTTCCCTCTCAACTCCCAAGTCAAAATCCCTACCATTCCTAAGCTCTCCTGTCAACCCCAGCACATCCTCTCAGTTTGAGATGGTACCACGCCACTGTGGTGGCTTCTCCTTATTTCAAAGAAGTTGAAACAAAACCTGCACTAACTGTTACGTTCATATCCTGAGACCAGAGAAGCTCCAGAGGGCCCCGAAAAAGATCAGCACTGAGCACTAAGCAGTCTGTCCTGGAGGGAGCCCTCCCCAAGTGATTGGGATGCAGCCTGGAGAGCTTCCTCTGGCAACGCAAATGTTGCCAGAGTCACTCAACTCACAGTAACACTTTGTTAAAAGTTTCCAGTGAAACATCCTGGGGGGCACTGTAAGAAAAACAAGCGCTACAGGATGTAAAATAACTTATTTCTCTTCCTTCTTGTTCCCCCATGCTCCACACCTTACTACATGGGACTGTCCGAGGGCAGCTCAGTGGCTGCTGCTCCACCACCAAAGGAACTTCTGGCACACACAAATTCATCTTGAATCAAAGTGGCTCAGTAATGCCAGATGCAGACCAGCAGCTGTCCTCTATCAAAGCAATTCTTATGTTTTCCAATTTGATTCTTCAATGCATTTACCTTTTCCCTTTCCCAAAAGCAGGGGTTATTTACAGCAGGCAGGGAGCCACCCCTCGTCACACACACATCTGCCTTCCCTCTGCTGCCCCAGCTTGCTATTCTAAGTGAGAGCAAAGCACTGGGATAATGAAATAGAAGCTGTCAAACTTTTGTTAATCATTCCGTTCTTTTCAAAGAGAATTTGTAAACATTGAAAAATAATTCCAGTGACAAGGGCTGGAGCACAGACTTTACAGCTGCACAGTAAGTCACGGCACCCCCAGTGCTCTGTTTGGTAACACGCCTGCTCATTCGCCCTCTCCTTCTGTATATTATAGCTACACACAGACAGCCTTTTACAGGCTAATCATTTTTGACAAGTTTAAGTATGAATCAACCAAAGTTCCATCTGTAATACTCCTCTGACTCTACTCTGTAAGCCTTGAGGACTCCACGTTGTTTCTGCTACCAACCTAATGAGGCCCCAAAAGATAAAGGACCTTAATTTCACACTACATGTGGCAAATTACTGAGTGCTAAAGACAGCCTACAGTCCTCAGGGTGGTGTGACAGCAAGGGGGCGAGGAGATTGGTTTTCAGAAGTGAAATCCAAAACTTTGGAAGGCAAAGTGGAAAAGCAGTAGATTTTCTTATTTTTAGTTCTTTAAACAATTCCATCTTACTTACAGCATCCTCATTCTGATCAAATATTCATTACTCAATATAATCTTTTAAAAAATGCAATTCAGCAATTGAGATCCTCAATCCAGCATCTCATTTTAATTTAAATTGTACACTAAAAGATCAGGTTATCAGAGGGGAAAGTGACAGCAAAACATATAAACCCCTCCCATCACTTCTGCCTAGAAATACCAGTAGTGCCTATCATGAGTTCACTGCAGAGACTTGAAAGGGCAAACTCATTTGAATAAACAGCACTCTGCATCTCGTTATGTCCAAGTGCTTCTCTCTAAAGACAGTGACCTTTATTAGCACCAAGAGAAGAAAACTGCAGACCATACTTAAGATTATGCAAATTTTATGGTACAATATTAAGACTGCTGTGGTTTCATCCTGTTGACTTGGTCACAGGCTTCATATCTGCTCCCTCAAGTCCTAGGTGTGTGCTCTGCAGCTACATGCTTAACACAGCTACACCAACACAGTCACTAAATGAGATGTTACAAATCACTAGACCCTTATTATTGAGTTTCAAGAGTCTATTTAAAATCTGAAGAAACTCCAGCTCAAATGATCTTGCTTTAAAAGCCCAATTAAGCTGGAAACTACATCCTTAATTGTGGCAGGAAAGGATCCACTGAGTAACTGAATTGTTTCCGCACAAGGAGGCAGATCTACACAATAAAAATACTTGAGTTTTAAAGTTTAAACAACTCCAGTATTACAAAACATGCCTATAAAACATTGCCTTTTACTAAACAATTCATAGCCTCGAAGTTTCAATGTGCAACACCATCACATACTAATACAGTAAAAAAATCCTACCAGTCTTGTTGTTTTTTTTTTATTTGGCCCTATCTTGGTCTTGGAAGAAATGAGAAAAATAGAAAATACACATCTGGAAGTACACAGCATTCTTCTTGCCAGCACTGGACTCCCATGCACTTGTGCTAGCACTCTACCTTCCAAGGGAATGAGGTTTTCAACTCTTCTGCAGCCAGACAGAATCCACTGTTCAGAAAAACACACTTAGGACCCATGTTCTTTATACCGGCTTTGGACTGGGCTACAAAAATATTTTTTTGGTAACTGCATAAAAAGTCAGACGTACCTAATTTTGAACTCTGAGAAAAAGCCAACACTACAACCAACTGGACAAAAGAAACTCTCTAGAATAAATATCAAGATGCTAAGGTCTGAAGCAAAAAAATCTCCTGACTGCATTTTAAAATGTTAAAATAATCCCTGTTCTTATTCATTCTCAGGCTTCAGGTGAAAAGGATGCCGTTTAAGAGGCATTCCTCTGTTTCCATTGAGATTAAAAAGGTGATATTGGTTCAAAACTTGCCTATAACTTCCTAGATTTGAATTCACCTATACTTAATTAGGTCTGAATGCAATTGAGAAAACTAAGAGCACGATTTCTTAAGAACAGAGATATTTATCCCCACTATGACTTCCTGTGAGCAAAACATGGGTGTCAGCACTGTTCCCCGCTTTTTTCAGAAATCCCACCAAGGTACCTCATGCTGAGATACAATTCTCTTAGAGATACAAAAGCTTGCCACTGTTATCTGTGTCACTGTGGGAATAAAATAAGCTCCTTTCATGCTACTTACATTTTAAAATTACAAGGTAAAAGTGTATTGGCAAGCAAAGTACAAACTTATGACATCGTGAACATAGTACAATGTTAATTTACAACAGGCTGATATTCTGCAGAATTACTGGCAGCCCTTTTACACAGAATGGCAACCTTTTATTTTTACACATATTAACTGTGTGGGGATGGTGAGAGAATGGAGGGAAGTGATCACCCATCTGTACAAACTGCTAGCATTAACTGCAATCCATTAGATGCCATTTGCCAACAAATCTATCAGGCTGTGAGTGGGGTTTGGCACTATATTTCATTTTTTAAGAGTCCACAGAACAAACCACTTAGAAACTTACTTTTTCCCCAGCAATTCCAATTTTAAATGAGATTTAAAGTCCTAGCCTAGTCCAAGGCATCACTTTTGTACAACGTTCTGCTGCTGTGAGTGCTCCCCCACCTAACTCTCTCTAGCAACTGTTGAAGTCTATTTGGCCACCACAGAGTCCAGCCTGTTCTAGAAAATCCTCACAGATTTGATACGTCACTGCAGATGTTTTCCTTCACAGCAGTTTTTACTGTTAACTCCTCAACAAAAGGCACAGCAGCAGAAATGAAGCACCTCCACAATGCTAAACGTGGCTCTCATCACTGGGAAACTGCTGACAGCACAGGCCAAGCCAAGGCTACCATATGCCATCACCCCACAGGAAAAGATGCTGTTTCCCTTGATACAGAACATGGAGGTAATGACCACGCATCCAGAACTCAAAGCTACCAAGGGCTCAGGGAAGCTGTTTGTTCTTGTGTGTGTCATGTAGCAATCCATAGCTCACAAAATGAACCAAGGAAAGAGCCCTAGGGAAGAAGGCAAAGGAAAATGGAAACGTGCAAAACATCCTCTGATACTAGCAAGTACGGGGCTACAACCACCTCAGCAGAGGCTGAGGAGCATCAAAGTGATCTGAAATCTGACTTGCAGAGGAATAATGAAAAATGGGAAGACGTGCAGCCAACAAACCCAGCTTTACCATCACATGTCTGTGGCCCTAAGGGCCTCATGCCAGTAAGCAAAGTTGGTAAAAAAAAAGCAGCCAGCTGTCCTGTATTTTTTTTTAATCCTCAAAATGGGCAGAAAAGTGATGTGCACATGTGGCATGTCTCATTAATACTTATCATATGTGTATTCGTGCATCACACAGACTACAGATAGATTTAACTCTGCCATATGCCCGTTTCCCTTTTCAGAGGGTGGGTATTATACACAGGCATTCCTGCATGCTAATATTCTGACACATTACACATCTAATAACATTTGTCACTATCCTTAAAATGGTGCTCTATGAACAACATGTGAAATTTGTTATCATATATGTATATATTTACCTTCCTACTTTTCTTATAAATGTCTACACTTCTCTTATTTACATTAACTGCATGTCTTTGGGATTTTGCCTCCTCTGCTGTGACAAAAAGATGACAGTGGAAATCAGGAAAGAAAAAACTTGTTCATTACCAAAGACAAAACGTTTTGAAGACACAAGAACTAGAGATAAGAAATCTTAAGTCTAGTTTGAACATTGTGGACTCTGACAGCCTGAGCAAATCCACACAGAACAGAGGGACAGCTAAGAAGAAGCAAGGAATGTAAGAGAAACAAAACCAAAAGTGAACTGTATATAACCCCAGACATACTAAGAAGTGACAGGTATAAATTATTCACATATGTAATGATGAAATCTGTGTTCTAACATTAATTTCTATGCAGCTATTCAACAGCTATACTTAGCAACAGAACAAGGGATTTCTCAGTCCTAAAAATTTAAGTAATTTTAAATACTGTCATTTGTTCCAGAGGAAGCAGAAAATATTATACTGAGGAAAGCTTATTTTGTAAGAAAGTTATAGTAAAAATAGATTTTGATTAATATGGAAGATCAAAAGGAAAGCAAGTGAACTCTTCTGAATATCGAAATGCCCATGAGAGAACAACTTCTGCAAAGCTACTTCATGTGCAAGGGAAATCCTCTGGTCATTCCAAATGTTCTATTATTTTTGGAGAGTGTGCCAGAATGAGCTCTTCTTACTTGTGGGAAGTGAGTTGTAGGAGATTTTTTTGAGGGTTTTTAAGTAGAAAACCCTTGAGGAGGGAAAAGGTATTCCGTATCTTTACAAAAATCCACTTGATTGGAATGCAGACTCTTCAGAAAGAACCATTCCCTGCTCTCAGAACATCTACCTCATTTCCAAAACTCTAAAGACTTAAGGGAAAATTTCTCAGACACTGAAATTCCTCTGGTCATATCAGCTTGGATAAGCTCATGACAAGACTGCTTCCAGGACCAGAAGGATGTACAGAAGGTCAAGCTAATGAGCTACTTAGCACAGACAAGAACAGAGGTAGACTGAAGACTGTAATTTCTTTACCATCATGGGGTTTTTTTGAAGCTGACATGTAATCAAACAGAATCCAATCCACAAAGCAGTAATATGAGTACATATCTCCTTCATCCATACAACTGCCATTACTGTTCCTCAAACCCTCAGTGCACACTGACTTAACATACATGTGGGATACATACATGCCATAGCGTTGCTTGCAAAGACTTGCCAAAAAATAAGCAGGAGTTTTGGAGGGTTTCTTTTCTTCTTTTTTATTTCCCTCCCCCTCCATACCTAAAATATCTGATGTGGTTGCTTCATGAGAAAGCCTGCCTAGGAAGAGACAGCACTCCATAGCTCTCTGGAACCACACTTTTACAGAGGGAAAATCCCTTATCTACAGAGGCAAAACATGCTAACAGGAATTGGATGCACACACACACAGAAGGATGAGAAGAAGAAATAATAATGAACAAATATAAAAGAGATACAGTGTTCATACCCTGGTAAGGTCCATGCCAAGTTTAAGCTGAGAGATGAGATGGAGAATTACACTCCGTTGATCATCCATAACTCCTAAATCCTCCTCTTCATTATCTTCAGTATCTGTCATTTCATCTTCAACAAGGATCAACTCAGAAGCTGAATGCTGAAATGAAAAGAAACGTCACAATCTGGACAAAAAGATACAGTATGAGGGGGTTTTGCCCACTATACGTGTATAAAAATGGAGCTGTCTCAACAGAACTGAAGACAGCCTCTGTTAGAACCAAGAAAACATACGAAGTCAAAATAAATTTTAAAATCCAGTAAAATATTCATAAAGCATTTTGATCCTTTCTTCACAATGAGAGTATCAGATGCTAATTTACACATTACCTTCTCATATTTACATTGCAGTGATGCCAGATAAAAAATGTAACATGTAAGAGTCTTCCTTTTATTAAACAGAACTACACAGCTGAAAATTAGTTTTCAAGAATTTGTTTCATAAATCTCTCCAGCAAATACTCATATGTCATACATAGATGTTGCAAGACCTGATTTCACACTTTCCTTTTTTCTACTTTCTCTATCCAACTTTCAAGTTAGATATCTAAGAAAGTCAAGACTATCAACTGAAGGATATAAAAAGACAACTATAATTGAAGAACATGCCTTTGCAAAAACCCTACAGATTTTGGGGGGCAGGGCAATGCCATGAGTCTTTATGACATTTGCAACACTTTACTCCTTTCCAGCACAATGCCAATACTGCCCAGTTTCCAGAAATACAGGATGAAGAGAGAGGCACTGTGCCATCCCCTTCAAGAGGAACTTTACAGCAGAAATGGATAATGACTTGTGATATTTTAATTTTCCTCAGGGTGTACAATGTATTATTAACAATAATCTGAACAGGTGGTAGTTACTTTGTTCAATCCATTGAAACCACTCTGCAAGCCTTCCAGATATGTATTCAAATAAGCTTTTTGTACTTCAAGGAGAAAAAAAAAGTTGGGTTATATAGCCGTAAAATTACAGCCCAGCATTTCATTATTGCCCAAGGACTCCGTGCTGTACATGAGACAACACTGCAAAAGTTAGCACTCTGTCACGCTGAACAGCGTTTCTGCAGAAACAGCTACTTTGTTACATAAAATGAGACATTTTTTATCACACTGTGCAAGTTCCACTAAAAGCAGCTGATACCCAGAACTGAGTTTCAAAGAAATACTTCTGAATGATCACATTAGAGACCCCCCAGGTGAACAGCAGCTTGTGTAAAGAGAGCTCTGAAATTTAGTTAACTACAGATGTTTCCAAGATTTGAATAAAGTATTTGCTCTTTCTGTCTTTTTTTTTTTTAATTACATACATGTTTAGGTAGCTATTCCTAAAAGAATAGCTATTTGGTGAAACCCAAGGACATCTGCAAGACACTTCACAGTTGCTTTATTTAGAAAGTAGAATATGTAGATTACATAAAACAGAATCTGGTGAGCTGTAACCTCAACAGCTTGGAGCTTTTCAAAAGGACAAAACCACACTTTCTTCTTCCCACTCCCTCAGAAAATAAAAGGAGAGAATGATAAGCCCTTTTCTCCCAAAACGCACAGCATATTCTCCAACTGCCGCCTCACTGACAAGTTCAATTAACATAAAACCTGACAAGCTCATAGAGAACCATCAGTCAGGGAGGCACAAGGCAGCACAGCCTGGCTCAGTCATACAGGCGACCATTCGCTTGGAGGGAGCGTGGAAAAAGCAGTATCAGAACTTACAGTAGATGCTTCCACAGGAGGCTTCCCTTTGATCCAGCTTGACCTCATTGAGAGCACCGAGCTACCAAATAAGCTCTGCTGCTTCTGCTACTGCCATGAACTGAGCTTGCGGCAAACAAGCTCCAGCAGGAATTAACAGCGCTAGAAAAAAAAGCACGGGAACCTCCCCTCCTCACTCCCACCCCCTCTTCTTTTTTTTTTCCCCTTTTTTTTTTTCTTTTGCTATCCAGTGGGCTGGAGAGCGTGCACCGGATGGCAATCTGCTCCTTGCATTTCCAGTCACATGGCACTGAGATCAGTGAGCTTAAGAGCACGCAGCTCCAACTGGGAAATGGTGCTGCTGTTCCCAGAGGATATCCTGGTCAGCTGTTCTGCAGAAGGGAGGGGAAGACACACGGAGTGTGCACAAGTGTGAAAGAGTAAAAGAACATGCTGGCAGCTAAAATACTTTAAAGTGAACATGTAACATCTGGGTAACCTTTAGCTGTTAATAGCATCAGAAAACAAATAAATGACCCATTCACAATTCTGCAGAGTAAATCATATACTAAGACTTTTCTTTTTCGCTCAGAGATTGAACATTCACAGAGACACAGAAAATGCTTCTTTCTTTCCTGCTAAAATAGGTATTAAGTTATCCATGTCTTTTAAATGTTATTAACAAAATAGCAACTGCTACTCATTGCTACCCTACGAAAGGTTCATAGTCAGGGCAAGCCACTGAAGGTGCTCAGGAAAGCAGCACTCGCATTGCTGTAAATGGAAGACTTTCTGCTCATTGGGGAGGGTAAGTACAATATAGAATTAGGATCAATCGTGTATAATGACCATACTATAAGGACTAAAATTTTAATTACCTTAAATATCCCTATTTTAAGGACACATGCAAGGGCACAAAAAAACCCCACAAGTCTACTATTACAGTTATCAACTGTACTAGTGACCTTCAGTGAATGACAGCCGCTGCCTGCATATTTTATCACTTTCCAAGAAAAAGAATTTAAAGAAACAGTTTACAATTTATGCCACAAGAACTGAAGAGCAGTCATCTTCAGCAAGCAATACCTTTTCTGTGCTTCCCTCTCTCCATCATCTTTCCTAGGTAACTTCTGAAGTGCTTTTTAGGACACACAAAATAGACATTTCTTTAACTAACACATATTTTCTTAAAAAAAAGACCAAACATGTAAGCTTAACACAGAGTGAGTGAACATACAGTCACAAAATACAAAGCTAGTGTATCTTTAAAGTGTCATAAAGTCTTTAATTCTTTTTGTTTCCACGAAAATAACATGCAGTTTAGTAGTATCCAATGTTAAGCACTCAATAAAATGCAAAAGATGATGTGGAGTGATTATCCTTTAATAGCAGGTTGTCTGAATTATCAGACACAGATAAACTTTGGTTTTAGCTGCTCCTGTAAAACAGAACTGCAAAACTGACTGAGGAAAGCAGCATGTGCTGCACTCCCGCACGGTCAGAGCATAATGTAAAAGCCATCGAGCTGTGCAGTGCCCAGCCTGGGAATGAACAGCACAGCCTCACTTAGGTGCTGACCCTGAGAAATCCAATACTGAGCCCGTTACAAACTAGCACCAAACAGGGGCTTACATTTAAAATCATTTTAATCAAAATCAGTTCACAACATTGGGCTGAAACACCAGGGTATTTCAGAAAAAAACTGAATAGAAAACAAAAGATTATTTCTAGAAATCCCACAAAGGGATGCATTTCAGAGTTTAAACACCAAAGACACAAAAACACACACTGGCAAAGAGCTATTTTAAACAGGTCACCTCATTAGAACTGGGATCAATTAATTTAGAGAGGTCATCTGCTGGGATACAAACCGGATGTTCTAGTCAGCAGTCTCCATCAGAAAACATGCTGATTCTTTTTTAACAGATGAAACCTGTAAGGGAAAGAACTTGTTCCTGAAGGAAACATTTTGCATTTTAAAAAATTACTTCAGGAAAAAGATGCTTGGACAAGGCTGTCATAGACTCACAGAGTTAAACGCTGTGCTTCCATGAAAGGGCAAACATGTCTCTGTTCTTTTAAAGCCTCTTCTACAAGTTAATTTTCAAATTAACTGCTGTGCTGGAAATTAACTTCTAGGTACTTAATACAGATACATGGCTCACAGTTTGGGTTTCCAACGTATTTCACAAACCATATCACTAAGCAATATGTCAAAAATGACTGGATTTCATCCCTTTTATTTGCTGGGGGGAGAAAAAGGAACACAGAGAATCACAGTCTCATTTAGGTTAACACAGAACTCTCGTGATCGTCTTGTCCCACACCCTGCTCAAGCAGGCACATGTAGAACCAATTGCTTAGGACTGTGTTCAGCTTAGTTTTGATGATCTCCAAAAAACTGAGACTCCACAACTTCTCTGGGAAACCCATGCCAGCATTCAACTACCTACACAGCAAAAGCACATTTTCTAATGTTCAGACTGATCTTCACGTGCCCCTTGCCTCTTGTCCTGTCACTGGGCACTATGAAGAAAAACATTTTTAAATACGTTTATAATATCCCCCTGAGCCTTCTATTCTCCAAGCTGAACAGTCCCAGCTCTCAGAGTCTCCTCATATGACAGATGCTCCAGAACCTCCATCACCTTTCTGGGCCAGTGCTGGACTCACCCCAGTAAGTCCATGCCTGTCTTGCACTGGGAAGCCCAGAACTGCACACACCACCACAGATGTGGCCTCACCTCTGCCAAGTAGAGAGGAAGGACCTTGACCCCCTGGCAACACTCTTCCAAGAGCAGCCCAAGATGCTGTTGACCACCTCGACCACAAGAGCACATTTAGGACTCCTGGTCAGCTTCTTGTCCCACAGGACTCCAAGGCCTTCCCTGCAGAACTGCTTTCCAGTCAAATGGCTCTCACTCTTGTACTGGTGCAGAGGGGCTTACCCTCAGATAACCCCAGATACAGGACTTGGCATTTCCCTGTGTTGAACTTGGGGAGATTCCTCTCTGTCCATACACATGGTCCCTGGTGACTGGCCTCCAATTGGACCTTGTACCACTGATCACAACCCCCTAAGTCTGGTTGTTCTAACAGTTTTTAATCCATCTCACTGCCTGCTGATCTAATCCATACCCTGTCAGTCTGTCTGTTAGAATGTTATGGAAGACAGTCAAAAACATTAACGAGGTTGAAGCAAACAACATCAACTGATCTCCCCACATGCACCAAGTTAGTCACTTCATTGTAGAGGGCTATCACATTGCTTAATCATGATTTCAGTTTTAAATCCATTATGACTACTCCTGACTGCCTTCTTGTCCTTCATGTGGTTGGAGATGTTTTCCAGATTTAGTTGCTCATCCACCTTCTCAGGGACTGAGGAAAGACTGACAAACATGCAGCTGGCCCAGATGTTATCACCGATGTCCCTTCTCACCCTTCTTGAAGACCGGAGTGACATTCACTTCCCCCTAGCCTTCATGAACCATTCCCAGACTCCGTAACTCTTTATGTACAACAGCTGGTCAGTTTTCTGTAACACTGGCCATCTCCCTCCCTGCATCCCATCAGGCCTCCTGGAGTTATGTGTGTGCAGCTTAAGTGCTGCCTAACCTGCTCCTCCTCCACAGAGGAGTCAGTCTTCCTCCAGACTTTCTCTCTGGCATCAAAGGTCTGGGATTCCTCATGGCTGCTGTTACCAGTAAAGACTGAGGTAAAGAAGGAATTGCAAAGCTCAGTGTTTTCTCCATCATAGTAGTAAGCAGAGACCATGTATATCCTGACAGGGACACACTGAGGATTTGTACAGGATTCATAAAGTAATTCCTCATATAATTACACAAAAATACTCTAAGAATCTTCATTCAGGAATGAAAAAGTTTTTATATATTATAAAATGGATTGTCACTGGGAGCAAGAGGATTAATCTTAGGAATTTAAAATATTCAGATAAAAGTACATTATTTTATAATATTCCAAGGGAAGTATTCTTTAAGTTCTACATTCAAAAAATTGCAGAAGACTGTTAAAAAAAACTAAAACCACTGTATGAAACATTTCTGCATCAAGAGGAAGATGGAATAAGTTAGAAGCAATATTAAACAGAATTAACATTTTCAGACTAAGCAAGGATTGTCATATTTTCTGTAGAGTCCTCTAATTATCATTGGCTCTACTAGTGCACATAAAAGTCAAAGGCTTCACTTTGATTTTCAGATTCCCTTCAATAATGATATAGGTTTGCAAGCATCACTTACACTTGTATTCATGTAACTTGAGAGCTTGCAAACAGGTTTTCCGTGGGTGTAAGATTAAATATAACTCCATAAGGTCAGGGAGCTTTAGCACATTTACAGTAATGTGAGAAATTGGCCCTGTAAGATTTTCAGCAGTTTCAATACCAAAGTTAGAATTCTTTTTGTAAAGCAGATACAGTAAAAATACCCAAAAGTAGTAACATATAATTAGCTGTTAGCTTCTTGCAGGGCTTGTTACTGTATTGGAACTGACAAAATGCACTAACTTGTGCGTCACTTGTCCTCTCTTCTTCCATCAGGTACACACACACGTTCAACTGCACTTACTACCAGCTGTAGGATGCACCTGCTAGAAACCCATGCAAGCTTACTGTACCCATCCCTCAATAGCTCTGATTTGACCCTTAAATGTAGTTTGTCCAGTAAGTTGTACTTATTAAACTATTTTATATAAAAGCTTACACATTAACATGTTGTTGTGGTGGGCTGATCCTGGCTGGGTGCCAGGCGCCTACCAAAGCTGCTCTGTGACTCTCCTCGTCAGCTGGACAGGGGAGAGAAAATACAATGGAAGGCTCATGGAGCAACTTAATAATAGGGAGAGAATCACTCACCCATTACCTCACAGCCAACACAGACTCCACTTGAGGAAATTAGTTTATTACCAATCAAACCAGATTAGGGTAACAAGAAACTAAACCCAAATCTTAAAAACACTCCACCTCCCCATCCCTTCTTCCCAGGCTTAATTTTACTACCTCCTACACCTCACCCACAGTGGAGTAGGTGGACAGGGAACTGGGTGCAGTCAGTACTTCACACTTTGTCTTGGTCACTCCTTCCTCCTAAGGGGAGCAAGGACTCAAGACTCTTCCCCTGCTCCAGCATGGGGTTCCTCCCACAGAGGACAGTTATCCACAAACTTCTCCAGGATAAGTCCTTCCCATGGGCTGCACCTCCACAGGTCTCTTTCACAGGGTGCAGTCCTTCAGGAACAGGAGGCTTCACTGTGGACCTCCATGGGCTGCAAGGGGACAGCTGGACTCACCATGGTCTTCACCACGGGCCGCAGGGAATCTCTGCTCCAGCACCTGGAGCACCTCCTCATCCTCCTTCTTCACTGACCTGGGTATCTGCAGTTGCTTCTCTCACAGTCTCACTCCTCCCTCTGCTGCTGTTCTGCAGGGTTGGCTTTTCCCTCCCCTTCCCAAATCTGTTATCCCAGAGGCACTACCACCACTGCTGATGGCTCAGCCTTGGCGAGCAGCAGGTCCATCCTGGAGCCAGCTGGCATTAGCTCTGCAGAACACGGAGGAAGCTTCCAGCAGCTTCTCATAGAAACCAACCCTGTAGCCCTCCCACTACCAAAATTGTGCCACTCAAGCTAAATCCTGAAACATAAACAAAAACTGAAACATCTTTACTTCAAACTCACCCACTGTGAAGACTGATATCTGAAATCGTCATTATCCACACACTTCTCTAACTTCCAAATGCATTGTCATTTACAGATTATCAACCTAAAGCTTAACTGTAAAGGAGTAACACTTTTTTATATCCAACAAGATCTCTTTATATAAGGTTTTCCACGCTTCAAGAAAAGTTCAAATAAAACAAAATAGAAAATACTTTTCTCAGCATTTACCACTACACAATCTGAGCAAAGGAAGGCCAAAAATAGGGCTGGAAAAGTGGTGCTGGAGTGAGCTCAGGTCATTGCTTGAGCCCTGTCCTCCATCTTACTGTAGTCTCATTTATGCTTTGTTCCTGGTGGCCCCGTGACTGATCATTGCAAAGAATGAGAACATCAAGGATAAAAACTCAAACACAACAATATACCATATGCCATTGTAATGTTGGCATCTGGATACCTAAGTTCCAAAGACTTTCAAAGAGAATTAAGGCTTTAGTTTCTTAAAGCCACCTAATTAAATCAGAACCAAAGCAGAGTTTAAATGGAGAATTTAGAGAGCAAAACTTATATCCCCTGTACACTTCTACTTCATCCTGAAAAGGGTTTCTTAAAGGTAACAAAAAAGGCAGGCTTAGCTCAGCTGCATTTTTTTCATTTACTCTGAATATTCATAGAAACTGTTTACTGCTTCTGTCAGTAGCTTTGGCTTTAATTGCTGGGAAAAATTTGCCATAGTATTAACATGAAAAAGCCTCAAGGGGGAACCCACCCCCCTTAAGCCTCCCAAAAAACACACCCACAGTCACACTTCCCCTAGCATTCAGTCATTATAGCTTAGATATAAAAATGATGAACCAAAATTTACTTATAAAATACCAAAGCAAATAACAGATAATGCCAATCAAATGAGAAGGATTACAAATAAACAATTATGCAATTAAAAAGTGAACACAGTATAACTTACAAACAACAAAGTTACGGTAAACAAAAATATCACTTTCTTTTTGCCATCTACATATAGAACCAATTGGCAAGACAGCTGCTTTCTCCTTCATACAACTGGATGAAGGAAAAATGGCGTAATAGGAAGATTTTCTACTTACCTTAAACTATATATACCAGGAAAAACAATCCAGGCATATCTAACTGCTCCATCTGAGTGTGGGTTCTGACCATGTGGGGTCAAAGCTTTTATGTAATCCTAGATATATCATTCAGCACTGATTGGTGAAACCTGATATTATTTGGTAGAAAAAGTTTACATCAGGACAGAATGTCTCCAGAGTGCCGAAAACTAATCTCTTACCCAGTTTGTTATTTATGTTTGGTAATGCAGATCTCCAGAGAAAATAAAACTCTTCAAACTAGAACTATCAAAGATTAGAACATCTCTTTTTTTGTGTGTATGTATAATTTGTATATATTTTGTGGTTTGTAGTTTGGGGTTTTTTCACTGCATATGCTAAACACACTTAATGTTCAAAAAATCTCTCCAGCTGGGGACAAGTGCAAGGATCAAAGTGTGGCAATGTGAGCAATCTGTCTATCACACAAGATTAATTGCATACAACATGTAATAGCAGAGACATCTACTGAACCAAGAAATACCTACTCCTCGTTAGGAGATAATCCCGGCACTGCAAAGCAAGCAAGCAGAGAAGAAACACATCTTGGTACCAATACTGTGGAAATAGACAGGCTGACATACAGACAATGCAAGCAAAGCAAATGATCACAAATAGGTCTGCAATCTTACTCCTTCTCAACAATCTGCCAGGCATCTGGAGGAAAGCACATTTTCTAGATAATCACCATTTAGAGAGCTTTACTAATGCCTTTTTGTTCACATTTTGCCGTAGTATCTCTGGGAACAGAAGTCTTTTCATCATTAAAGAGCAAGCTCAGAAAGCTTCCATTTCCTGCACTGCAGATGACTTTTACTCTGACCTGTGACCACATTCAGGGCTAAATGTAACAATAAGGACCAAAATGCGTAGGAGATTTCAAGAAAAACAGGGCTAGTTTCTTGTTTAAAGAATAGGAACACATCCATGTAACAGGACACAAAGAGCACCTCTGTTTACAATGCAGCACAGCCTGTGTAAGGCTACTCAGAAAAAAAATATTTGAAATTAATCGTGAAAGCAATTATGTTTAAAAAATAAAGAATCAATCAGTGACTGAACATCCTGTTAAACAGAGATCTTCATCTGGGTTATGTCCAGCACTGTAATCACGTTATGCACCAAATAATGATTGTTGGACAACGTTGTCCCTACATGTCCATCTCCTCTTCATATGACAACTCCTCTTGCCAAAACTGATTTTCATAAACCTAACACAGTCAGTTCTGAAAACAGGCTGAAAAGCAGCTAATTCCCAAGCATGGACTCCACAGGAAAAGACCAAGTACCAAGCACTAGTCCACACCTCCTATGAGCACCTTTCATAAAATGAGAGCTACTGAAGTACAGCACTGTTTAATCCAAACCCTAAAACACAAGAGGACTTTGCAGTGTTGCATAAATTCAGTAAGAATCATGAATAAATATATTTTATCTCTGGTGTCATCATAAAGGAACAGTAACATGAGACTATAAAAAAATGCACAAAGAGAAAAGCCCCATGGACTTGTCCTAAATTGCAGCAAAAAATCCTTGCAGGCCAGCATAAATCAGAACCATAAGATACACAGCGTCAAACCATAAACAATTTTAACAAAACCTATTCCTAATGAACTACAGCTACCAGTGAAGAAAAATTTCCTGAAGATACTCACTTTTATTTTGAGAATCAAATTTTTTAGAAGGTGGCTATAAATACAGCATCTGGCACTATCCAAAATAAGTTACTCAGAATGTACAGGCTTACAAATCACACAGTGCAGCAGAACAGGTTCCAGGCACTGGCCAGGCAGCACTTCAGAGACTATGACGGGTCTGAAAGTCACACACTTGTAACTTTTGGGGAGCTAAAGACAAAAGACTGCACTGAGCTGCAGGTCAGTGAGGTTCTTCAGCCCTCATATTCCCATGAAGGGAAAGACAAACACTTCTTGGTAAGGGACCCAGAAGGTGGGTCTCTTTTACTTGGTCACCAGACAGTACAGCACACTGATAAGGAAAGGTATCCTCCTCACCTGAACCTTTGCTCCAGTGACAAAACCCCTAGAGAAACTAATAGTTTTGCAGGGAGCTCATGGGACCCTCCACTGTTGGAGGTGTTCAAGATTTGAGTGGACATGGCACTGAGCAAGCTGATGTGATTAGCTCTGGTTTGGGCACAGTGCTGAGCTGCAGGACCTCTGGAGGTCCCTTCCAACACGCAGTACTCTCTGATTCCATTATGCTTTTGCTGGCCAAGCCCCGTAACCAAAACATGACTAAGTGACAGAGCTGAAGTCATTCAACCAGCAGTAATTCTCTTTTATGCCACTTTGTATGCCAGCTAAGAAAATTTATGGTAAAAACTACTGCCACATTAGTCAATAATATACCACTCATGTATGCAAAGAGGGCACAGAAATATGGACAACTAAAAATTTAACCTTTACAGTCATCTGTTCTTGCAATACTAATCTATATGTAAATCCAGTTCTCACAGCCCTATTTCCTGAATGCAGTATCACATGTCAGCATATTTGTAAGAAGACAAAAATGGTAAAGACACATTAATACAAGCAGTATTAACAATCTTTCTTCAAGACAACACATTTATTAAACCACCCTGACTCTTTCTACAATACACATTTGCATTGCTGCAACACAATAAAACTACAAATAAAAAGAAAGAAAAGAAAAGCTGCCTCAAGTCTTTCAAAAGAAAACCAGAACATTACAAATGATACCAGGAGAAGGTTTAATGTATATGTGAAACAAAGTGAGCTTAGAAGATTGTCATCTTCTGTACATCTAACTTCTTGAGGCCAGCAGAACTCTCTGCTTGCAAAGCTTCCAAGAAGTGTTCTCAGTCTGATGAATCGCTTGGTCCATCTCAGACTGCAAAGACAACTGTGCAGACTCCCTACACTACAATGAAGGAGAGTCCTGTCTCTTTCATCTTCTTTCAACTCCTTCCTCTGAAACAAAGTTTTACAATTAAATACTTTTATTCCAGCTGTTTTTTCACATTTGGGGTTTTTCAAATAGAGAAATCCCTAGAATTCATCACCACAAGCTGAAAAGCACTTTTTTTTCTTCTAGTAGGACCAGATGGAACAGCTGAAGCCAGTTGGGATGATGCTTCAGCAAACAAGATAAAGCAATGCCAACCTGAGACAAACACTCTCTGTAGAAGAGTTAGGCCCAACTAACTGAAGTCTGGTTAAATAATTAATTCTTAAGGAGATGGGTAGACTTACTAATGCGCAGTACTGACAAACCCACATATATAAATATAATAAGAAATAAAACTAAGAGCACAAAGCAAATGAATTGGCACATAACAAATCAGCACACAATCCTGAAATAAACTTAACTTTGGCTTCAGAGTTCCTTTTGCAATGGGCACAGGTTTTATAATGAACAGAGTAAGCAACTGATCCATTTTAACTTAATTTTTAAGTCTTACTGCAGGGGAATCCAAGTTCTTTATATTCCAATGATTAGTTTTCACTAACTTTCAGCAGTAATTATGGAACACCACATGAATCAGAGCCTCATGTTTATTCAAACTGGATGCAGATTTTATACTAAAGCTTCATATTTTTATTTTACATAGAATATTCATCTCAATTATATAGATAGCAGCTGGAAAACATGCATTTTGGAGGTGGGAGTGACTCAACAATATGCAATGGCTTTGGCTAGAGGCCAATTTTCATTAATTATTTGCATAAACAGTTTTACTAGAGGATTATTTGCTGACACAGTAGCTATTTCAGAAAGCTAGCAAAAAAAATAAAATCAACATTAGCTAGATTATCTTAGTCATTGTCAGGGCTGCTGTAGCAGGCTTAGGGTCATTTAATTCTACTTTTAGTGTAATTGTACATTTAATCCTTAAAAAGACGTTCCCTTGATTATCCCTAAATATACCTTCAATTGATTACCTCAGATTTCATTTTATAGATGGTCTGCACAGTGAATGGATTAACTGGTACCATCTTTGCCTAGAGATTAATTCAGCTATCTCAGTCATTACAGGCCATTCACTGTGCTCTTTGGCCCAAAAAACATTTAATCATGCAGAGGACAAAAAGCAGAGCACATGCAGAAATCCTGTAATGTCTGTACTAAACAGTGAAAAGGGACTCTGTAATACTGCAAATGTTACTTTCCCATCCTGATCTGTTCTTCTTCCATTACTGCACTTGTGGCAAGCACTGTATGTTCAGGGCTAAACTAATCTCACAACATCAATTATGCAGATTTATGGCAAGTACTAAAAGGAACTCGCAAACATAAGGAACAAATTATAGTACCAAACAATCCACAGACCTGGGCAAGACACAAAAAAATTAAAGCTAATGTTGAATTAGAGATAATTTCTTTCATTTAGCTTAGTTTCTAAAATTACAGGAGCATTTTGAAAATCATTTTTGGCATCTCTAACGCATTCTGTAATAGCTCCAAAGTCTCAAAGTCCAAAGTCATAAAGTCATCATTTTTATCTTACCTTCAGATAAAAACCAAATACAGCTTGAAAGAAAGTGTCACCCGAAGAAACGAGGAAAACCACAAACAATTGAAATTAAAAACTAAACAATTCAGCACCTCCTCTAAACAGCACAGTTGCCTCTTACAGTTGAAAACATGAAGGTTCAGACCATCTAGGGCACCAAAACTTCTTTAATAACCTGGACTTGGACTGCCCTTGCAATCACTATCACAATTAAAACCTGGTTTAGCAGTTAGATAATCAGAGCTAAGAGCTCAATCCTGCAGAGCTAAAACTTCAATCCTATTAAAAAGACACTTCAATACAGAGCACGAGTGCAGCTGCTCGTGGGCACAGGCAAGGGGAAAGTTAGGAAAGCAGAGAGCCTGCACAGATACCAGATCCACAGGATGGAAAGAATCAGGTGGCATGGCATTTGAAGGCATAAAAATCACACGAAAAGAGCTATTTCACAGATGTAGCTACAGCGCAAATTCTTAAATAATTCTTAACTAAACTGTTAGAAAATGAGTCCTTCCTTTCAGACCCCACATATCAACAGCCTGTTACCCATTTATATTTGGCTGTCAGGGGAAGCATTTGGCCTGCAGCTACATTTTGTCAGCTCAGAGTGGGAATTCTGACACCTCAAATGACAATTAATTGAACTGGAACAGTAGCTCACACATGGAAGTGACTCACATCTTTATTCTACTTCGGCACTGAGTTTATTACTATAAGATTCAAAATAATCAATTTCAGCATTTCTCAAAAGGAATTTCAAAAGTATTAACCCTTAAATGAAGGAAGCAAGGTCCTGTTTATGGCAGACTGCACACAGACCGAGTTCACATCACAGCTCTGGAGAGTGTACTATGGCATATTCCATAACAGATTTGTCCTGTTCTGCTTTAAGGGAAAACCCTACAAAATACCTTGAAATTATAACACAGCTTATGCCAGAAAGTCCAAAGTGGTTCACTAGGGGATGCACAGAAGTATTTTATATCAACTCACATCAGAAGGAGAACAGTTCTGTTCAGCTCAGCCCTCATCGCCGCTTCCTTCCACCTGATCTTTCAGGTGGACAGATCAAAAAGAAGAAACCAAAAGGAAGAAAGTAACTACAGCTCAGACACTTATAAATTTATTTTTTTAAAGTATGGAAAATAAAAGACAGAAGTGCTTGATCTGGCAATTCACTGTCAGGGTTATTTGTTTCAGTGAGGATAACAGGCTTTAACGTCATGCAGCTTTAACCTACATCACAGCCCTAAAAAAACTGAGCAGGGAAAATGAAGCAGCATGGCAAAACAGGCAAGGAATGCATAAAAATAATCACTGCCACAAAATCTTTTGTTTTCAGAACTAGCTTAAGCAAGATCTCTGATGATATCCCTGTAGTTGGAAGCAAGAAACACCCTAAAAAACCAAAGCAAGTGAACAACAACATATTCTCTAAAGAGAATAATCTTTAGCTGCAATCTTATTTCACCAAAGGAGAAACTTGGCATTTCTGAAACCCTGGCAGTGTGACAAAACAAAAAGAAAACTTTTACTTTAGTTATCTATATCATCAAAACTCAACTCCAGAACCTACTACATTGCTCAAGACTGTTTGAGTATTCAAAGAAAATTGCATTAGATGAACCTTGCTGTTTCAGAGGAGAATTGTGAAGGTCCACACTCCTTCATAAACATATAAAAACCACGGCAGAAAACAAGTCATGGTTTTGTTAATGATGCCGCTTAACACAGAGCTGCAGTGTCTGAATGTTGTGCTGAAAATCACCAGTTATCCCTATCCACACTCACCACCTGGTCATGCTGCCAGGAAACTGCTGCCACTGGCAGCTGGATATGTGGGAAAGATTCCTCAGCAGCCACTCACACCCCCCAGCTCTGCCCCAGCGTAACATCTCTGTTCTCTTCTGGAAATTACTGCTGATCCACAGTCCTAAATTTATTTTTTACTTATACATTCTTTCATATAAAGAAATTTATTTTTTACTTTACATTCTTTCATATAAACAGCCAAGTTTGTTGCTCCTCAAGGGTAGCCATTTAATGGCTTTTTCTATTTCAGGCTACAGGTCAATCCACAATTTGTTTGGGCTGTACATCCACTGTTTCAGACTCAGAGCCAGCCAAAAGGCTCCTCCCACTCCTTTGGGGGTGTAGCTTCTGATGAAGAGATAGAGGTTGTATCATAAAAACTATAGACTTTTAATACAAAAATCCAGGCCCAGCCAAAGATGAGATTTTGATAGCACTGATACAGGAACCAGCACTCTCTTCTCATAACTTCTGTAAGAGCAAAACTCATTTCTTTTGGCAGGTACATTTTGAAAGTTGAGGCCCATTAATGCACCACCAGCTTCTACAAGAAATGAGAATGATCCAGTGCCTGTTTGGTTGGGGTTTTTTAAGGAAAATCATTGAGAGAAATAAGCTTCATTTGAACAACACTTATGTATTCCTCTTTTCTCCTACACTGAGGATTCTGCACTACAAACAGTGCTACACTTCCCTGCTCGTATCAATCTCTCCAAGGGTACTCCCTTCTCAACAAATCATGAGTTCCACAAGCAAAGCAGTACTCAAGCCACACACACAACTCAGTGTCTTTCATCAGAAAGTGAAGGGGAGGAGATCGGGCTTTAAAAAAATTGGTCATTTAAAACAAGTCATAAATGGATCAACTCAACTGCAACATGATACCTTGACACAAGTTAAATCAGCTGCTTCTCTATGTTCTTGGTGTAAAGCTCAAGCTTCTACATCCCATTTGGCTTTAGTGGATGATCAAGAACAAAACACCAAATGAAACCAAACCAAACAACCTAATGAAACAAATGGGTTCAATAACTTCCAAAACAATATTCTTAAATAGCTTATCTTAAAAAACACACTGTAAGACCTACAGTTGGCTTATCTGAAAAAGAAATTAGACAACTTCCTAATAAAAAGCTATTACAGGTGATTCACATGTTATGATTAAGAGACACTTGGAGTAACAGAATTTGAAATTGCTTTCTAAGGAAGAGGACCAAAGTAACATGTAATAGTAAACAGAAAAATGTGGTTTATCATCGGATTTTTGAACCACATTCAATTCAAGATACTACAAAAGAATGGGAAAGACAACTTTATTGATGTTCTCAGCCATTACATATTTTGTTAAAGGTGATATAATTTAACTTAAACCATCCCACATTCACTGGTAGAAAAGGGTTTCTTCAGCTCTTTCAAAAACGTCTTCCCAGTTCTCCAGGTCTCAGGTGCTCCAGGTGCCCTGTAATCTGCAGGGTCTCACAGTGAAGTGTTTTCCTGGTGGGCAGCACTGGTAACTGAAGCTGAAGAAATTTGTCACGGTGGGAGATTTTCAGTGCATGAGATGTCTGACACGTAGCTGTGAGTCTCCTCAAAGAGTCGGTGCTTCAGAACTGCCCTTTACCAAGTAAATGCCACAAAAGCACAAATCAACTGGCTGGTGCAGGATGATGTGGACAAGTTCTGTCCATAATCACTTAACAGGAAAAGGGATCAGAAAATAATACAGTTTTTCAACTCAAAAAATACTACAGGTTTTCAACTCGAAGAATCTCTATACCCGAGACGCCCAAGAACAACATGGAAGAACAAGTAGCAAGCAAATGTCATGGTCCTAGTGCCTCCCGTCTGTATCAAACCAAGATGAAAAACAAATAGCTTTTTCTTGTCACCAGTAGAAAGAAATGTGTACCCACAGTCTGTTGACTGCTTTTTTGACTACAAGACTGTACCTTGCCAAAGTTCACTGACCTAAGTACCTCAGAGAAGCAAAAGCACAGAGCAAAATCACCAACATATCTTTCAAGGTTTTAGAGTGAATTTTTGCATGAAACAGCATTTGCATAACTAATTTCAAACAAAGAGGATACTGCAAGGACAAAAGTACAACAGTGAGTTAACAGAAGTATCCACCATTATACATGGTTTGCATCTAACTAGTGCCCCACAGAGCCCAAGCACGCTCACCTCTGGGTTTGGGTGTAGCGCCTGTCCGTCCTGGGATGCAGATGGTACTATTGCCCACGTAATGTTGGCACTAGCAGATGATAAGGAGCTGAGGGCACCATTTTTCAGTTGTTCTTGGGAGTGTGACTTGGGTCCAGGCCATCCCAGGATACCTTCTGAAGCAGAAAATAGGTGTCAGCTTACAAGAGACAGATCACAGATTTTTTCCAATCACATACTCATTCTACTAATCTAAATGAACTGTTATCTCTTCTCTGCTTCCAGGCACAGTTTTACTTCAGTAACAAAAAATCATGTACTTTATGAGCTAGCTTAAGGAATTTCTCAAATTGTATCCCTACATTTGGAAGCAAGAAACACTCTAAATAACCAAAGTAAGCATCTTATAGGCCAATTTAAGTGTGTTTGGTGTTTTTTTAAAGTCAATGAATGTTAGCCCTACCACCAGACTGTGTAATCCTTATGTATTATTCCATCTGGCACACCTTGGTAATTAAGCAGATATTCTCTACCCACTATTTTCATAGTTATGAACCTATCTAAGTAAACCCTCCATATTTCCTGCCTGAAATCAGAGTTTCAAGCCTAGCAGCTGTATTTCATTTCTATCTGTACTATTCACAGCTTTTTCTAGATTAAGTACTAAAATGCTTTAGTGGTCCCAAGACAAAGAAGTCTCACTAGAAATGTACACATTAAATATGAATCAAACAGAACTTAACATCAGAACAACCCCTGTTTCTGGGGGCACTTGATTTCCTGGATGGGTCTGTATTTAAGGATGCCACGACTGAAAGAAGGATCAGCTAAGGCAACTGCACAGTTGTTCCTCCCTTACTGCTCTAAAGCACAGTATCAACAGTCCAATCAGTTGCCCTCAGCACAGAACTTAAATTTCAGCTATTAATTACACGCTGCTATAAATTGTAGAGATATAGACAAGAAAACCGCAGCTCTTCAGTCATTACCATAATCTGTATATGAATATACAATTAGTGCCACAGGGAGGATCTCCTCTCATCGCTGACAAGTTTTCAAGATGACGCCAAGCAATGCAAAGTACATTAAAGAACATGCAGTTTCTCTTCAGATCACCAGGGTTACCAGAGATTGCCTCCTAATTAAAGTAAATGGTTTGATCTGGTGAGGCAGTGCTGTGTAGTACTACACTAACACTTTCAATATTAAAAAACAAGCCACAAATCCTACAGCTGAATTCTCAGCAAATTTTAAAGATAAAACAGTTACAGGACATTGCTCTCATCCAAACTGGCATTAAGTTACGATGACATGACAAAACTTCAGATCTACTTGCTTAGCATGCTTTTGTGGCACCATCTTTGGCTGAAGAAAGCATAAAGAAAGCACAAGCAAATAGTTAAGTATAAAACGATTCTCAAAGATCTAATTAACCAACAAGGGAAAAAATCCAGCTTTTTCTCTTTTTTAAATGTATATTTCATACAACTACAAAAATTTCCCCTTGCCAAAAGAACATCATCTCTGTGGCTTTGCTGTCAAGAGACACGATACATGAGTGAGAAAATGACAATATCAAACAAAAGGTCATTTTCTTGGATTGGCTCTAGATATTGGCCCTACACATCAGGAAGGTCACACCTGCCCCCGTTCCAAAGGCAGCATTTAAATCAATACTCCCTGTTGGTACACACAGCAAGGAATGAAGGGCACAGCAGTCTCAGCATCCTCAGCAGTGACTGCTCCTCAGTTTGCTGCTAGGAAAAAAGGATAAACCCAGACCCCTCAAAACAAGCTCTGATTGAAGGGATAATCTGGAGGTTGTCTTGGCAGATCCAAAATGGGCTTTCACTGCATGGGAGGACGGAATCACACCATCAGCATTAACAATAAAAGTCACTTGGAGAAATTCAAATAAAAATGTTGGTTTCTTGAAAGAAAATCACCTATTTGAAAACCATTAAAAATTTTTTACTCTGATGTTAATTTGGGCAGATTTCAAAGACAAAAAAAAAAAGGCAAGTAAAATTTTTTTCACTTTTTGAATAGCCACAGTTTTATGAAGCATGCCTATGGTTCTCTTCATTACTTTGCAGTAACAGATTTCGATCTATTTTTCTGTTTCTCCCTGTCAAACAGGTGAATATTGGATTGATTACTACTGCTATTTTCCTATTAGAAGGACACTAAAGAAACCGAACTGACTTCTCTTTGTGCCAGTCTTTGAAAATTCTATCATTTCCCTGGGCTATTCATTTTATCTTTGCATGCACAATGTATTTGGCCTCCACTGTAAACAGTTACTTTTAATTTTTTTCCCCTAATTTATGTAAATAAGCACAATAAAAAGCTCCCACTTGAATGAATACCTTGTGCTTCAGGGGAAATTCTGAAGTGTGAACATTTACTTCGCCATCACTTTCGTATTTTTAAAAACACTGTACTGGTTCTCCTCTTCAGTACAAACCCAAGGCTATTTTATTCATGTTTCTCTGCACATTTTAGTCTCTCAGAGAAACAGAAACTGTTAGACTCGGGCAGGCATGTTTTTCCTTCTGTCCCAAGGGCAATGCTACCCCCACAAAACCAGAAATCTTGTCAGTTTAATCAATTGTTAAACAGAGCTTAAAAACACATAATGATCTCGCTAACACTAAAAGGATGCCAAGAGTTAATGTCCAAAGGACAACAATAAAACACATATGTTCCCTCAACACCTCTGCATATGACAAAAATTGTTCTGTTAAACTGTCTGCCTGGAACATGACTACTTTGCAGAATAGAAATATGCAGTAAAAGATATTAGTCATAGACCACAGAAATCTAAATAAATAAAAAGTCACCCCTCTGAAAAAGTAGAAAAAAAAAATCATGCCTTGTATCAAACTGCCATCAGGGAACCTTTGATGATCTTTAATCTACAAACCTTACTCGGAGATGTCAGCATTCCCATATCATCCCAAGGGAGGTGCCACATACCTACAATATCAGCCAACTTTTCAGGCAAAAGCAATGTAAGATGAGAGAACTCAACAAAAATAATCTTAAAATCAACTAAAAGTAGAATACAATCTCTAAGTAGAAAGTGAAAGGCCACAACAAGATGGCTCCTACTTCACTCACATTATCAGTTTTCCAAAACTTTTCCCTACAGTTTTTCAGGTTTTCTTTCAGTTTTTCAGTACATCTAAAATGTTCTCATCTGCACTAGTACAAATTTTTCTTACCACAAAACAGTAGAGGTAGTTGTTGTCTCTGCCATATCAAATCAAATCCTTTTATTGGAATTCACTCTCCACAGACTAAGCTGCCATCGTAAATAACTTGATCCACTCTGATGGAGTTGCCATCTTTGCCACTTCATGGGACTCAAAAATTTCTATCACAAGTTCAATTCCTGTTCTTATAAAGACTTCAAGGAAAAAAATATAAAAACTAAACATATTGTGAAAAAGTTTATCTTCAGAATAGGAAGAAACTGCTGTCACTGGGGTTTTTTTTCAGCCAGACTTTTTTCTCTGTTCTGAATCATAGCCAAAGGCAACTGACAGAAAGGTAAATTCTAATCCATTTTGATACATTTCAGAGTTCTAAAGGAATTCTCCAGGTAGGCAGTCACAAATTATATAAAAGCATTCACAGCCACACAGCTACTTTACTATTTGCTTTAAGACTATGCAAAGCACTACGCTAACTAAAACAAAACATCTGTTTCTGCAGCAAACAAGACAAAATTAGAAAGGACGTACCAAAGACACAACTAGTAAAATCAGCCAGATCTCTTCTACCTGCACGGTGTTGGTCCTGTAGTTCCAGGAGTGAAAACCAAGGTCTGATTTCTCTGAAAGTTCAGTGCATATGTACATATAAAACGAGAGTTCTTACAGAAAACAGCTGAAAATTAGCTTTTTTTCCTCTTCCCCTCAACACCAATTTCCATTGTGCTGGACACACAGCAGACAAATCCATCAAGGCACACAAGAACATTTCTACATAAACAAAGCAGAGCACCCCAACACAACCTACTATCCTTTCCCTATAGCAATGCTATAGTTCACAAACATCTGTTTCAGAGGGCACAAGAAGCTATATCCCACCTAAGTGCCCTCAGGAGAAATGTGTTTTCCCTTCTCGGAGGCTCAGAGGTGACCTCATCACTGTCTAGAACTACCTGAAGGGAAGTTCCAGCCAGGTGGGGGTTGGTCTCTTCTCCCAGGCACTCAGCAATAGGACAAGGGGGCACGGGCTCAAGCTCCACCAGGGGAAATTGAAGTTGGAGAGCAGAAAAAAATTCTTTCCAGAGAGAGTCATCAGGCATTGGAATGGGCTGCCCAGAGAGGGGGTGGATTCACCATCCCTGGAGATTTTTAAATGCAGATTGGCCGTGGCACTGAGTGCCATGATCTGGTAAAGGGACTGGAGTTGGACCCAGGGCTGGACTTGATGATCTGGGAGGTCTTTTCCAACCCAATTGATTCTATGATTCTACAGGTGCACAAAGCAGGAGGGAAGGAAACTTTCTCCAAAGAGAAAGCTTACAGGACATTTTTCCATGAGGCAATATTGACAATTTCCTTCCATTGCTTCTCATTTTCTAGGTACCTGATGAACCTTCAAACTGACTTTTGTATAATAATCGATGCACGAAATATGCTTAACACCTACCTCAACTCTGTAACAAAAACCTTTCTAATTTTAAGTCCTCAGGTCTTGATTTGTAGACTACAAACCCCTCACATCTATTGATTACACTCTTACAATATACTGTAACTACACCCTAACAAATATCCCCTTAACAACGCACTGGCAGCCCTTGAGGAGAGACCAGCATTAAATCTGGATTCCTTCCGCTGCTGGGGATCGATGGGACAGTTTTGACTCTCCACTGAATCCCTACAGCACACTGAACCAACAACAGCAAGAGGCAGCTGCGTATCTGCTTTTCAGAGGAGAAAGATAACATTGTATTTGCTAATGCTCTGTGGGGGCAAAAAGCAATGTTATCTTCAAATGAAAGAACATGTAAGTAATAAGCTTTTAGATAGAACAGCAAATTGTTCTGCTTATTCTTGACAAGTCTGGTGATGCAATTAAGGGAGAACTGACTGACCATGCCAAATTTAGTAAAGTACACCAGTAACAAAGAATATGTTCTTCCCTGTCTTTGCTCACCCTTCCCTGCCCAAATGCCTTTGGAGGTTGGGGGATGGATAAGCACGAACAAGGACTTATCTGCTCATTTTTCTCTCTTGTCATCTCAGCTACAAGAGAATTCCTACTCGTCATTTGTCACCAAATTGAAAGCACCTACATTGTCTTTCCCATCCATTTATTTTCTCCAAAAAGGCGGCCACAGAGAATATAAAGTTCAAGTATATCCACACACACCCCTCCAGAATCACCCTCTATCCATTTGCAGCCATGGGAGCCAAAATATCAGCATTTGCACATTCAAATGAACCTCAGAAAGTCCACAGTGAGGATGAATTTGGCTTTTGGTTTTAAAAATCTTCAGAAAAATGAAACATTCTATTTTATACTTTGGAAAAGTGGGCAAGGGAGAAAAAAATATATGAGGGAATTCCTATCAGGGACATGATTTATTCAGTAAATGAATTATTTTGTAAAACACAGACTAAAAGAATTGATTCATCTGTGCAGGCTGCTACTACAAGAGAGGATTCCGTCTGCCAAAACACTAAAATAAAAAAACAGACTTACAACACAAGATGGTAAAGCTACATTAAAACAAACATTGAAGTTTGCTCTGCTCACAGTTGGAAGGAAGAATGCTAACCATGCCAGTCAACAGGCTTTGGGGGCAACTCTTCTACCAAAGGCTACAGAGGTGGAAAAAATAACACTAGAACTTTTGAAGTTTGAAGTGAAGAAAAAAAGGTTTCTTCTTCGTGGTTTTTTTTTTTAAAGGCACCTGCTACGTGTCTGGATGCCAAATGAACTCAAGCTTGTCACAAAGCACTTTAATGCTGACCAGCAAATACTTTACATGTACCTAAATGGTAACAGTCTTGGCTAAAGAAGAAAATCCTTGGTGTTTTTCTCCCTCCTACAGAAAGACCAAAATTCCAAAACCTGAAGAAGTTAGTATGCAAGTCCTCATCCTCAACTCACACCACGTGTAACCAATACTTTCAGCTAATAATACACGTCTCCAGCGTATTTTTCAATGAAAGAAAAAAAATTACAAAGAATTCAGCCAGTGATCAGTGCACGTACTTTTAATAATGACAGCTAGAAATTATTTTGACTAAAAAGTAGAAACACAGACAGGATTTTTCTTCACTGAGTGTTCTAGTTGATGCACTTCCAAAATCAAGCATTAACAAAAATGACAACCACAAAAACCCTTCCATGAAGCTTTAGAGTGGAAATAAAACACGTATTGACTGGCCTTCAAGAAAAGATTGAAGATTTCAGCTTAACCTTCATGTCTGCTTCTAGGCTTGAGCTCTAAGACTGACAACTCATGAGAAACATGAAGTGGAAAGATCATGTCATCCTTAAACTATTGCATGACAAAGGATGCCATAAAAATATTTTAAGTCATGACCTACGCAATTGCAGATTCTGGACAAGATTCCACTAAAGTGAATGTCAAGCTGCTTTCCTTCTACTCAAGTTACTGGAAAACAAAGCAATAAAAATATTTACATCAAAAGAAAGGAGACCTTTTTTTTCCTTTTTAAAACAATAAAGGTCTGTAAATCTGCTTAAAATAGCAACTATTTAATTCTAATTTTCCTGAGTGCTTTCCGTAGGTAGTAGGTCAGAAACTCCCAGCTACTTTAAGTCCTTGCTTTAGAAGCTGCAAGGCCTCCAGTGCACAGGGAAGGCAGCACGGCTTGTGTAATTGGCCAAAGACCTCCAGGACACAACCAGAGCAAAGGTACAGAGAAAGCACATATAGATCTACTTTAAAGGCAGTTCTCTCTCTTTTTGGCATAACAGTGAGGGCTTTCAATGCTGAGGGAAAGTAAACATGGGGTAAATTCAAATCACCCAGGCTAAGCCACTGATGTTTGTCACACTCCTCCTGAGCAGGGCTCTGCTGCCTGGCTGGACTGCACAGTTTCCATGGACTGCAGGCTAGAAGCAAGAGAGTAGGTTATCAAATTCCTACCTTGTCTCTCCCTACAGAATTCTGAGGATCCTGCCCCACGATGCCTACTTGCATCCTTACACTGTGCCCCAGGTCATGAGACAGCACTGGGATGCAAACATTCGGCAATAAATTGCACAGAGCCATGACATCTCACAGGAAAGGTGTCTGAGACATCCCACCAGAGGAGCATACGGCTTTAAAACTAACAAGAGCCATCTTCACCTGACACTGACAGTAAAGGTCATCTTTTGTTTGCACCTTCTGGGTATGAAATTAAAAAAATTCGCCTGGAGGACACAATGAAAATGAAATATATCATCTCTCAGAATTAGAGTTTGCTGGAGGATTACTTAAAAGCATTAGTCTGAATAGGTATGAGCGTGTGCAGCTTTGATGACTCAAACTCCACCGACTCAGCAGAAACGTTAAATCTATCAAAGCGTGCCTGGAAAAGATTAAGTGTGTAGGAAAATCAGTAATCAGGACTTGTAGGCCAGGTTCTTTCAGGCAACTGTGTTGCATAACAAGGCCTAGGGAAAAAAGAAATTGTTCCACATACTTTCAGTCAGGGAGAAGAGACTAAATATTTCCGCAGCTTTTAGTTCACTTCTTTTTTTTTCTTTTTTTTTTTTTACTTCCATACTAAGGAACAAGCCCACCCACACACTGAAGAATTAACTGCTTGCATCCAGGTTCTCACAGTTACACCAAAGACGCTGGTGTGAACCAGTGTTACAGAATTTTGACTCCTGAAAGGACTCCAGTACAAGTCTAGACTTAAAAGGAACAAACAAAAACACTTACTACATTTTATTAAGTATTTCAAAGTCGTGACTTTCTTTTTCTTTTATTATTCCTCAAAAAATTGGGGATTTCCTTTCAGCAGTTACTAACGTTCTATTTACTTTTCTCTGTTCTTGTCCACAGATCCTCAAAAATCATTATCAAGTCAAAATAGAGACACTGATTTAACAGATTACTTGGACTCAGATTCAAGGACATGTACAACTCAAGTCACAACAGTTCACTTAGAACACTCAGACATGAAAAACAACCTTCACTGACTTTGAAACTAGAAAGTGACTTTTCTTTAACCGATGCTTTTCACCTTTATTCCAAACCATTCTCTACTGGAATAAAATTATATTAAAGAATTTAATTAAATGCATTTTATCATTACTATTTAGGTAAGTGCAAGGGTTTTTTTCATTTTATACAAGAAAACCAAAATACAGAAATAAGACTTTTTTTTAATTATGTTTCTTTATGAAATATCAGAATCTGGATGTGGGAAAGTCGTAACATATCATAGCATCGGTTTCAAATATTTTAACACTTTTTTTCCAATAACCATTTTTACACTATTTGTCTATTTCTCAGCTAACCCTCTCACATTTCTATTCTCCTCACAATGGTAATTGTACCCAGATGCCTCAGCAGCTTTGAGGGCATATCCTGCCCTGCAGTAAACCCACTGCAAGTGAGGACAGGAGGTTGGGGGTTGTTGTGGAAGTACTGGAAGAAAACACAAAAAGCCACCCCATATCTGGAGTTCTGCTGCTGCTTCTCATACATCAACTCCTGCTCCTGTTCTTAACACTCAGCAGTGCAGATCATGCGTGGGAAACACTCACCACCATGTCAGAAAGCTGAAGGCCCAACTTTCAGTATTATGGACAGAGATGCAGAACTGAGTGGACTGAAAACACTGGGCTATGTGGGGACTCAGAGGTTCGTGCTTGCAGAGCTTAATGCAGAATCACACTGACATTTTAAGCTCATAAAAATTTACCATAATATTTTCTTTAAATAGCAGCGTAGTGAGCTCTTTGCTGATTTAAAGAAAATCACAGACTGAAATAAATCCAGCATCCTTCCATGTAGAAAACTAGAGAAACTATTTTCACTACAACACTGCATAACATTAAATGTATTTTTATCAAATAAATCTTATTGAGATTTCAATGAGGGGGGAAAAAAGGAAGAGGGGAACAGGACAGGCCAAAACAGGGGAAGCAAACCAACCAAACCAGTTCCCCTTTGCCATTAAGAATACTAGTTAATCTACCTCTTCTCCATGCCCCCTTATTTTTTGTGTTGCTCTCATCAGGACCTCATTTCTCTGAGAAGACTTAGGACAAGCTCTTTTCCTTCTTTCTTCTGATTTCAATATATTCTGTATTTTTTTAAACAAAGAGTTGTGATGCTTGACACTGTAGCAGCTCACAAGGTGCTCCCCCCAGTTTGCCTCCCTGAGGAATGGTTAATTTTGCCTGCCTCAGTATCATAATATAAAACCTCAAGGCATATAAAATAATACCAAGAGAGCTTGTGCTCACCTGATGACAGTGTCCTGTTATGATGATGGCCCACTTGGTGCATGCTTTGCTGTAATAGACTCAGGCATTCTCCAAGGCAGCTCAGGGTGGCAGCAGAGGTAGCTTTTAAAAGTAGCAAGTCCTGATCCAAGGCAGAAAGTGGCCCAGAACTTGGGAGAGCTTCAATGGCTTGTACAAGATTCTTCTGTTGTCCTTCAACTTGGCTCATGATCTGTAAAGGTCCAAAAACATCTGCTGTCATAAGAAACATCACTATGTGACTGTTAAACTCTTATGGATTGAAATAGTGACTAAATGTGAAGAACTATCACAAATGGATGGTAATGTTCTGATCCAAACATACCATATACTTACCCACAAAAACGATGGGCTTGAGACTACCAAAGGCCTGTAAAAATGTCAAGACTATGTTAGAGAAAATCATCTCTTAAAATAGTAGGTTCACAGTAGGTTTAATAGTGACTCATACTCTCTGAAAGTCTTTGTAAGGGAAAGTGTGAAAATTCCACTTCCTTCTCCATTATTAATTTAGGTTTAGATTTTCTTGCCTTTGTAGGTGATCTGAGACACTCAAAAAAGTTACAGTGTCCCTCCTCCTCCTCCTTTCCTACATAAAATGTCTAATCAGAGTTTAAAAAACAGACATTATTCATTTCTCAAGCACCAGTAAGGAACTGTTTTTACAAAATATGGTAACTTGTAAGTTCTCAGACATTAGCATAGGATGCAACTTGGAGTACTTATTTACTATCAGATATGAATACCAGCTGTGAGTGAGAAAATGAACCTGTTTCTAGGTTTGGACCATCCAGATGAAGATGAAATGGGTGCTTGTGTAGCAGATAAAAGCATTATTTGAGCAGACTGCTCTTTCAAAACCCTAAAGCTGAAAGAAAAAGGACATGTTCAAAACTTCTTTCTCCACTTCTACAGCCTGTAGGAAATTACACAGGTACATGACAAGCCTCTTACACTTACCTTGCAAAAAACTTATTGTAAAAACTGTAACTTTCCTTTTCCAAAGTGAAATAATTTGATTTTGAATGACTTGGCTCTTACACAGGTTATTTTAGCACCTTACCATTCTCCATCCTTCCCATTTGTAAATACAGTCAGCTCAAAGGAGTAATTCTCTACTTCTTACAACAGCAAAGGCTATTTTTGCCCCGGTCTCCTCACCAAATCTCAACCCAATGTTTGTCTTATATATTATATATTCTTCTCTAACATAGCAAAGAAACTGCACATTTCAACAAATACACTGAAACTGCAAAAATACAACTCTAGGGTAGACATAAAAGAGAAAAACTCGAACTATTAGGACTACACGTAATAAAAGGAATTACATGCATGCAAACATCTAGCATTAGTAGGCCTGCATTTACTTAATTGCAAAATGTTCAGTAAGAGGAAGTCTCATGGAAGTAAGACACCAGCTCATACACATGGTTTGCTCATTTCTCCATCCTCTGCCTGCTGTAGGAGTACAAGCAGTTGACATGTGTTCTCTATCAACAGCTGCTCCTGAAGTTTGAAGGGGATTCAGACCTTTTAGCCTGCTGAAAATCCTTAGGTATTGCCTATGTTTTTGTGGTGGGTTGACTTTAGCTGGATGCCAGGTGCCCACCACTCCCCTCCTCAGCTGGACATGGGGAGAAAAAGTACAATAAAAGGCTCATGAGTAGAGAGATAAGGACAGGGAAGTCTCTGCCACTCTGTTCTCCTCGCTCTCTTCGCCTGATCCAACACAGGGTCCTCCCATGGGAGACGCTGCTCCATGAACTGCCCCAGCAGGAGTTTCCCACAGGGTCACAGCCTCCTTGGGGCATCCATTTGCTCCAGTATGGGGTCCACAGGCTGCAGGTTGATATCTGCTTGCTGAGGACTTCCATGGACTGCAGGGGGACAGCCTGCCTCACACCATGGGCTGCAGGGGAATCTGCTCTGGCACTGGAGAACCACCTTCCCCTCCTTCTTCACTGACGACCTTGGTGTCTGCAGTTGCTCCTCTCACATATTCTCACTCCTCTCTTCTCTGGCTGCTGTTGAGTAGCAGTTTTCTCCCTTTTCTTCAATCTGTTATCCCAGAGGTGCTACACCATGGCTGAGGGGTTCACCCTTGGCCAGCAGTGAGTCTTGGAGGCAGCTGGCACTGGCTCTGTCAGACACAGGGAAGCTCCCGGCAACTTCTCATTTTTGGTTTAAGGCTTCAATCTGTTTCTGAGACTGTCAATTATTAAGTGTAATAATAAGCTCTCTATTCAAGATTTTTCCTTCCATCTTAAGACAAAAACAAATAGAAACTTCTAAGGAAGCAACTGAATATCCACACCTGAATGGAAGAGTATATGACTGCTCTTGACATGATTTTATTTTAAATGCTCTTGTTATTCAGGCCCCAGGAATAACAGGTCTAAGTCTGTTTGTCCAGGCCAGATGTGTATTATGATATTCACAACATCTTTCTTTCTAGAATTATTGTTCCTACAGGATTTCACCAAACTAATACAGTGCATCACAACAACCTAAAGCAAACACCAGCTTTATGCCATCTATAAAACTACCCAATGCACAGCTGCCTCAGGGGCATCTCCCAAGACAATGACTTCAAGTTCCCCAAAGCAAAGGAAGAATGATATCCATATTACCTCAAAGGGCAAGCAGACACTCTCCCTTTGTCATACAGGAGCTGGCCAGGAAAATAAATAGTGTCACCAATCCTGTATTTCTATGTAATGATTTAAATAATTCAGAAAATCCTACCCTTCTTTTAGAATCTAAAGCGTGAAGATTCTTCAGACCGCCCCAGCCACACATGAGCAATTTCAATTTTAAATTTAGTCTGAATTTTAATATTAATCACATATATTGAATCCTTTTATAGTTGGTATTAGGATATGCCTACCCATGTGTACAAAAAAATCCAAAACACTCCAAAGAAGGAAAATGTTCTTTTAGTGCTGAAAACCCACAGAAAATCTATATTGTCTATAACTAAGCTCTTCTGTGATGTGCTAGAAATCATTCATCAAGGAGACATTCTGCTCCATCAGTTAATAACTCTTTGTCTCTACCATGGTAATCTCTGCACACCATCACTAGCAGCACATTGCTGACTTATCTCTAGGCAATTCCTCTGAAAGATTTAATGCAGTGATTTCTATTTCTAAATCCTTTCCATTACTGACTGCATGCAAGTTGAAAACAATTACTAAAAAACATGGGAAAATAAACACCACAATAAAAAATGCTTATATGAAAAACAGAGCATCTCTAAAAGTAAATAGTTGTGCAGAAAAATCTTTAGATATTTAAATAGTAATAGAAACACAACATGCATCACTCCCTTACAACTAAGTCAAGATGTTCTTGTGAGAAGTTTACTGCTTACAGAGCCTGGTAAAGAGCCAGTTTGCTGCTTTGTGGGTTTTTGGCAGGATTTGGTTGCTTACTTGCTTTGTTTGGGTTTTAATTAATAAAGTGTAATATGAAAACACAATATATCTCTCTCACACCCACACACTTTCTGGAAATACTGGTCTCTTGCTTTTTAGGCAATAGTACCAGAAGAAAAGCACTTCAGAAAACACTGGGCAAGGACAGGAGGCGAGACCAGCTTTTCAAACTACTCTGCAGTAAGTCACAAGTGATATGTATGAGGACCTTGGTTCTCATTGGTAAACATGCACATACCACAGGGGCTTGGGGATTTTTCTTTTATTTAATATTAAACAATGCCTTTCTTAAAAGCAAAACCAGATGAAGGACAGAAGAAAGTCCACACACAAAAACCAAAAACCTTCAAGTCATTGTAAACCCGATACATTGGGTTGCCACATGAATGTAACAGTCGTCTATTCCGACCTTGAGAAAGGACTCATCCTGCAATCCTGACCTGTATTCCATCAACAACACAAACTGTCATACTGCAAAATTCAAAAGTTAAAACAGACAACTAGTATCAGTGAAAGTAGAATATACATGTATATACCCATACATATATATACACACACACACACCAAGAACATATCGAAATGTAAGGTAACACCTGGAACTCCAATGTCACTAAGGCAATCACACCAGTCACTAACTGGACACATTAGCTGCCAATTCAGCTCAAGTTCAAAATTCCCACACCATTTCCAATAAAATTTCACACTTTCAACAATTTATTCTGAGAAAGAGCATAACCATACATGCAAAAAGACTACTGTAAATACTGTTAATCACCAGCTCAAAACATAAGCCTTGCCAATTGACAATTTGACAAATTAAGGTAACTTCTACAAATTCATTAAAAGTGGGGGTTTTTTACAATTTAATGCACCTGTTTGTTTGGGTTTTTTATTTAGGCATAACCACTGCAGAGTAAGTGAACTTTTGCCTTGACCTGACTTCTGGAAAGCATTCTCAGACTACTCAAGGCCACTTGTTATATGCATCTTACTACTTGACGAAAGAAATTTTCTGACAAGGACTTACAGGCTTCTCTCTTTTCTTCAGTAAAATCAGATAACAGATCTTTTAACAGGATTCCATCAATGGCACGCAAGCCAGGAAGGCAAAATTACAACTCCATACATAACTAAAGTGAAGGAGCTATACATAGAGTTCACTGCTGGAAGTACTGCAATATCTAACAAAAGTCTCCTACCAAGACAATTTTGCATTTCAGCTTTTAAACTGTCTAGTGTAGAAACAGGTACGAGACCAGATAACTAAAACCATGCCTATTTTCCATAAGCAGCATATCTGCACACCTCACTTCCAGTAATACCTGAGCTCTGGACCAAAAAGAACCTCCTTGAGCTGCAAACAGGAGCAAATTCTACCCACAAAGCTTCAGTCTGGATGAAGACCCACAGTAGCCTCTGTGAACATTACTATGCTAATGAGAAAAAAGATTTTAAGAAAGGCTCCTAGAACTCCAAGTGAGACATTCTGAAAACATCTTGGAAAGATGGAACCAGATAATAACACCCGCATCAGCTGTCCTTTCTTGATCACTCCTTCCCTCCCACAACAGAGAATGAACAAAAAATTCTCCTTTATTGTCACCTCAGGGTAGCAGCCAGCTTGACCTCAATTATCTTAACTCAGCAAACAATGAACAGTAAATTGGAATTACTTGTTATATAATAGTTATTAAGGCTTAGACACATACATCCTATCAAAAAACTTCAAAGGAGCAAGTTAATTTTCACTTGGCATGTAATTTGCAGGCAGAGAGACAAAAAGTGACAGAACAAACAGAACTATGCCTCTGACAATCAGGATAGAAGCCAATCACCAGGGTACGATTCTTCTTCTCTTCAGACCTTGCCTCCACTTTCCTAATTCAATTTCTTTTCTCAAAGGAGAATGAAAACAAGCTCCTCCCACCCCCATCCATTATTTTGATCTCTTTTCCCTAACCAGGAATCCACATAATCTCCGTTATGGGAAAAACTGAAAAGCCACTTGCTACATACCTTCATTGCTTCAGCTAACAAAGCATTATTTCCTTCAGGGTTTTGTTTTGGCTTTCTGTGCTCAGCCTCCTCACCATGCCCTCAGCAGGGTCTCTCCTTGCAAGGAAAACCTTACAGAACAAGGATCAGATATCATTAGGACAGAGCATAAAAGCCAAGTCTAAGACAACCAGGGAAGGAGGCAGACTGGCTCAATTTTTCCCTGTTCTTACATACTCCTCCCAATCTGCCGCTTCCACTCACACTGCTGCTGTTCCACTGGTCACCATCAGCACCTCCAGAGGCTATGAGGTCTCCATGGACCTGAGCACAGGATTTACTCTCCAGGGAGCAGCTGTTATTTACCTACTCCTGTCATGAACTTTTCTAATTGGCTAGTTAATCTATTCATATACTAAACATGATCCTATGCTCCATTATTTACACATTAGATTCCTATTTCCTATCTTCAAATTCTGTAACACAGACACTTGCTGCACACATCTTTACAACATACTACCATTCTGTTTTGTGAAAACAAAATAGAATTAATAATTCACTAATCATTTGATGAACTACAGACTTCTTACTCATTGGCCTACTATCCTGTAGCTTACTAATCACATCTCCAAGCTCCCTTGCTATTAGTTGCACAGCTATAAAAATCAGACTGTATTTTGTAGGTCTGCATACTATTGCTTTAGTCCATAAGGGTGCTGGATTTGGAGGAGGGAAGAAAAAGGGGAGACAGGTCTTCTTTGTTGGGGGGTCTGGAAGCCTTAAACATTCTTTGCAGTAGGAGAGGAGGAAAATAACTCTATCTTCACAAGAAATTCTCAGTCTGCAACTCAGGTATACGGGAGGAAGCTCCTCCCTTTCTTCTATGCTTTAAAACAGGCAGAAGCTCAGCAAGGAGCTGACCTAACAATCTGTTTTACTAAAGCATCTCTCTGCTCAGAAGAATGAAGGAAAGGATACACTTAGAAGAACTGTCTTCAAATACCAAAGAACACACAACATCTCTAATTGTCAACGTTCTCCAGGACTTTATGCAGATGCTTTATTTGTATGCAAAACACTCTCAAGGACACCCTGAGTGTTCTCTGTGGGTTTCTATAGAACTCTGCTTCTTACCATCGGGAAATAGAGACACCAGAGAGAACTTCAGAGCCCTTGTAACACATATGCCAGTCAGTTAAGAGGATCTAAGCAGTTCTGGCAGGATCCCTGAGAATGCCTGCAAAACAGCTCACCTACTTCAGACCGAAACAAATCAGATGCTTTTCCTTACCACACTTCCTTATGACCACAATTCCAGACTTAAGGTTAAATGCATACTTTCTGTATTCAATCTTTGCTTCTCCTCACCTGAGAAAGGAGCTACTGAATGACAGAAAGGCAACTGGGGCAGGGGTGAGGAGAAGACCTTGTGTCCCTGCAGACAGATGAGGACAAAAAGTTCTGATTTTGCCAGAGAATATTTTAGATATTTTACACAGATAACCCTAGATTTTCTAAAATAGAGGATGCTTTTAATCCTAATCAATACTCTGAGATATCCAGCTTCCCCTGAGTGGCTTCAAATTTTATAGCTGGGGAAAAAAATAGGGGGAAAATAGCTTTTCCTGTCATCCTCCCCAAATCTGCCAGTTATTCTGAGAATCCCTTCTTTCTCTCTCCCAAACCAACAAAAACTTCAGGATCTCTTCCCTCTGGAAAGGAAGATTTACAAACAAACCAAAGTACTATTACACTGGTGGAAAATAAAAATCCTCTGATAGTATCAGCTGTCTTAAGAGTGTTTCACGGAGCTACTACACAAGTCTTCAGGTGAGAAGGGAAATCCTTTTAGTAAGAGCTGGCTGCCATAATAAATACACAAGTAAAAGGACATGATTCAGAAAAATTGCATCAATGAGCACTGCTTTTCCCCACAAATCAGAGTGAGTGGGCTGTTTTTCTGCAAAATGGTCAGTATCAACCTACCACTGGTCACTTTGCCACTGGAGAGAGGTGTCTGGGAATCAGGGCACATCGCAGGGGACATGACAGGTTTTCTTTTTTGCCTGTTGCATTACAGCTCCCTGTGAATACTCCACACATTTAAGAAACACATGGCACTTGCTACCAGGTGTACAAAAACACAACTACTAAGTGCTGGTGGGTTCCCCAACTGTGATCCTTTTTCTTGAGTATTTTCTAATCTCCCAGCTCTAGCCATACCCTACTAATAATTACCTATTGAGATTCAGCATTTACTATCAAAGACAACTCAAGGGGAACAGAATGTTGGTGTCTTGAGCTAAAACCACAGAGAAGAGAAAAAGCAAACAGTTACTCCCAAGGTTGTTGCCCCCGCCTCAAGTTGCTTTCAGTGATCCAGAACTAAAAATTAAAGAAGGAAAAGAAAGGAGTCTGCAAGTTCCAGTAAACCTTGGATGGCAACTGGCTGCCATCTAGCCAAGCAGGAAGTACACTCTTCTATTTTAAACCACAGAATGCAGCACTGAGAGCACAGTTTATAAAAAGCACCTTGTGGGAAATTATTCTTATGCAATTTTACCATAAAAGTTACCTCCCTAAGTCATTATTTTTAGCAATTAAACATTACTCATAAGCAGATGTTATTCTATGGGCTCTTCTGAGAAGCAATTATTCTTACACAGTTCACAAGCATCATTTGGCTGAAGTTAACAGCTATAGCACATGGCTGGAAAGCATATTTTGATTACCAGCAATTAAGGCACATTTGTGAACTTCAAGCCTACCAAAGAGCACCTAAAAGGTTGCTGCTAGCCATTAAGTCAACATCAGCAATCACAGGAAATGACTATTAGTTACTATGATACAGCATACTATGGATAAAAGGTGGGGTTTGGACTGAGTGAAATCAGTCTTCAGAAGAGATAAGGCCACGTTGAACGTAAGTTATACATTTCAGCATGAGTAGCTTCAAGGATGAGGAGATTTCTCTCAGAACACTTGGTGCTAGAAAATATAACTCTGAATCTTTCTTAACTTTTATTATTCCATTCCACCTGGGAACACATAAACACACATACAACGACTCAGGATAGCTCAATATCCCATACAGAATTTATACAAATTTCTGATGGACAGTCCCAGTGTTTCCTCCCTTTCCCAAGACTGCTTATATATCCTTATATCCCTCCTCCCAATTAGCTACCCAGCTTGTAGTGCCCAAGCATAAAACAAAATTTTGTTTCTGCCGTTTAAAAAACTCTCAGATGTGCACTATACACTGGAATGACTTTCAAGGCAGATATTACTTCCCCATCCTACATTCAATTCACCTCATGTTTTCTGAAAACCAAGTGAGCTGACGTCCTCTTGCCACTCCTGAGTCTTGAATAAGGTGTACCTCTAGAGCTTGTGATAAAGCATTCCAAATCCATCCCTTGGACTCCTCCCCGTATCTCAAAGCTGACTGTCAACTGGTTTAAGTTGACATCATTAACCTACAGCACTGAAGTGATCCAACATACACTCCTATAATTTTGAGTAGTCAATTTGTGATATACTGTAATATTGCTTGAGTATCTTTTTACAGCAACTTTTCCACAAATCCATGCCTTTTGTGTCTGCCACCCTATACCTATCAATAACACTGCAGTTGAATAACTGGGCTTCTCTGAGAAAAACGGCAAGCATTTATCCCAGAACACAGCAGAAACCATCAGAAAAACATGCTAAGAAGTATGTGTAAGAACGTAAGACTATGGGAACTGGGAACTGGGAAAAGACAAAAACATGAACCATAATAAAAATTAGAAATAATTCATCAATTACAGGTGTGAAGTAAGATAACACATAGCTACCCTCAAATGCCAGGCAGTGGAAGGACTGTAGGAAAATTTATGTCCCAAGTCAAGAACACCAGACATAAAGAACATTAATCTTAACGGCGTTTCAAACACTGGGCCAGAGGAAGACACACCTTCTGTTCTTCTCAGGCCTTTTATCATCCCTGGCCCCCCCTCTGTGGGGGCCTTTGAACATGTTTGCAAGGACTTATCTTTTTCTAATACCAGGGACAGTTTCTCTGGAATGCTGGGGGAAAAAACATTTAAAACTGTCTTTGGGAAAGATGCTTCTAGGCACAGAAGTCCTCGTAAGCAAAACAATTCCCGATCTCCTCGCCATAAATCTTCCAGAAGGGTCTTCTACCCTCACAACAGTTATACATCTAGTAGCTGTAACACAAAGCTACTTTAGAGCATATGTCAGATTTGGGCAGATACAGTTCAGGTTTGCTTGCTGGATGATGTGTTGCTAGCCATCATCTTCTTAGCTATATTTTAGAAGCACATTGTCAGAAGTCAGAACTGCAATCAAAAGCCCCTCCATAACACAGATTCCAAGGTGCTCCAAACCTGCAAGCAAAGCATTACCAAGATCATAGTAAGGACATGTAGCAAAACCTGTTAGAGATCAGGTCTTTGTTAAATAACTGGCAGCTACAGTGCTTACTATTCATGTTCATTGTAAACTCAAAATGTTTCTCAGAGCAGCATGCAGCACTTAAGGTGTTACAAAAGGAGCTGAAGATTATAGTAAGCCCCTCAATAAAAGTATATAATAATGTAAACTTAATGGTATGCTTAAAATATATGAGCCATTTCTATGGTTACTTTCTCCTTGAGGGCATTTATGTAAGTACTTTCTGTACTTAATATTTGAAACTTGGCTAGCCACCTAATATTACATTGTCATCTATTACCACTGAGAACATTCAAAAATATCTTCTACTTAATTTAATAAAAATAGCATGTAAGTGTGGGCTAACAAAATAGCCCATGTATCTTGGAAGCAGTAATTTGCATTATAAACAGAGCTGCAGAACATGCCCCTTGTCACGTTCAGGGTTTGCTGTGATAATCCCTCCTGCCAGGAACCCAGAACCCCACACTGAAACCCAGGCCATGAGATGTTACACCCTAACCTGAGAAAAGATTTACCAAAGTATGTTTTCTCTAAAGCTTCATTTTCAAAATGCAAACTCTGACTTGAAACTACTGCAGTACTTGTGCTTTAATTGTGAAAGAAAACAGTCTGTAGTTTGCAAAAAATGCAGGTATATGTATGATATGCTGTTTAATATATGCATATAAAACAGTTGAATTTTGTATGTAAAACAGAAGTGACAGTTTGGAAGGTACACAAAAGCTGGAGACTGAATTCCCTTCAAATCTGACTTCTCTCAAGCTCCCTTGGGAACCTACCATTTCTTGAAATTCAATGAAATGCTTTAATAACTGTAAAGAATAATTTTAGCTTCTGTGAAATTTCTAAGAAAACAAATGCTTCAGCAATCTCTGAACACAGTTGTACACATTGTATTATCCCTAATTTATAAATTGCCACTTATTAAATGATCAAAAATCATCATCTTTGCACATGCTCAATTACTACTAAACTACAGGCTGAAAAAAAATCATGACAAGAAGCTATGCTTGAATTATTTATAGTTTTCAGATTTGGAGCAGGAGTATATCAGAAATAATGAGCCAGGTTCACTCTTGACATAACCTGTATGGGCAAACAGTGTAATTTTAGTAGAACATTTGCTCTATGATTCCCATAGCAACCTTAATTCTCCCTGCCTGGGTATATGGAATCCAGGATGACTCAACCTTTTGAATACAAAACCAAATGCACAGAACAAAGTGTAATTTAGGAAGGTGTAACTCATATGCACCCTTAGTGACCTCTGAAATATTGCAAGTGCAAGGTAAAGGTTCAGAGATCACAAAATTACTCAGCTCATGTTTATGTGATAATAACTATTGGTTTACAGTATTAGAATAATTTACATCTCCTTACCCCCAAAGTGAGACAGGTAATGCTACTTAGTGAATAATTTTTATAAGCACATGCACATTTACTACTGTGGGAGGTACTAGAGTGACACTGTCAGAGATTAAAGCATCCCTGCTACTCCCTGAGGAGAGGTGTTTCTATTTATCTTAGCAGTATTAACTTGAGGTAGAATAAACAGACACAGGAGTCAAAGAGCCTCCAAAGAAAATGGCACAGAAGGCACCAAATAACTGCATCTGTCCCACACGCTCTCAATTCTGGTTTTGTCTGTAAGGAGATGAAGAGCAGGCAATGACTCAAACGCTGCTGCACAGCCAGAACAGTTTTCTGCACTCACACAGGTATTTCCATACTGTACAAAGATCACACATTTCCAGAAGTGGGGCCAAGAACAAAAGCAAGTGCAGTGGCAACACTTGCAGCTGCCCTTTTTAGACCTCATGCTTGGTTTGAAACTGGTTTATACTGTTACAGGTTTAAAGCCCCTAAACAAATTATAATGCCTCCTGTTAAAATACAGCTGGGAGCAGCAACCCTTTGGTATATCAGGCAGCTCAGCTGCAACTAAGCAGTTAAATACCCACAACACAAATCTGTATTACAGCACTTCTCAATTCAAAAAGTGTGTCTAATCACAGCTAAATAGCAGCAGGTACACTAGTATGTTCTATGCCAACTAAGTATCAAAATGCTGAATTAAGCCTTAAGGCCTCATTCACTTTGCATTGACTTCAATGAACACAGAACAGACCCAAACATTTTCTGTTTCTTCACTATTGCTAGCCAAGAAGAAATCATTGCTTTTTGAGAAACAGCTGCGTTTGGTTTGAGGTTTTTGGAAGCACTTCTATGTTACCTGTTTAAAGGTGGAGACATTGGTCCCCGTTTTCCATATCCTGATATTAAAAAGTAAAAATTGCTGACAGGGAGTTTGCAAATAAATGAAAGTGCAATATATACAAACATATATAGATGCAGTGTTATTAGATGTAACCTATTAAGTAACATCTTAACCATAAGATCTATAGTTATAGACTACTTATTTTGTATGATACAACACACTTGATGAAAGATGATCAACAGGATGAGCCTTGACCTCTAATTTATTATGTATAGTGGGGAGGGGGGGAGGGGAAATATGGTACATAAAAGTCCAAGAAAAAAATGGAGAGCTGTAACTAAAAAAGATTAGTTATCTGTGTTCTTTCCCTTCTCTTTCCAAAACTGCCACTCACTGTACCACCATATTATTTGTCCAAATCAACGGAAAACAAGGCACTCCAATTTCAAAATTGAAACAGTGTAAGACTTTCTGCAGTACCCACTAAAGATGAAATTCCTTGGCCAACCTAACTGAGAAACCTGTGTAGAGTGTATTTACTATATCAGTTCTGAAGTGCAGAAGACACTAGTTACAAGAATTAACCACAAACTGCCACAAAGAAAACATCACAAAGCTACCGTTTATACTAAAACATGTCTAGAAAGAAAAATGGCCATGATTTTAGGTAACTAGTTTTAAACCTGACTAGCAAAGGCACAGCAGCACAAAGTTCATCAGTGCTACTGCAGACACAATCCATGGTTATCAGCTCTCCCCCTGATAAGGCACCTACATTACTAGGCCAGAAAGACTGAAGTTAGCACAGTTTAGCAGTCCAGGTTACACCCACACCTTAGGTGAACATAACACCATTTTCATCTCCTAAAAGCAAATATTTGACTTATTACTCATGCAGGCTTGAAGGTCATTTTTGTCCCAAAGCTACTAGCTCTCATCTTCCTACACGCCAAAATCAAGTGAGCGCTGCTGGTGAAAGCAATGTTCTAAAATGTAGCACTTCCTATGTAAACAGACATAATTACACACAAACACATTTCAAACAGTTCAGAAATTCCTTCACTGACTTTTTAAAATTGCGTGAAAATATATTTCTCTGGATTTCTTTTAGTTAACTCCACTGTAAATAATTAACGTAAGTTGCTGCACAATCCTCACACTCTGCAGTTCCTGGTTCTTTAACAACAACAGTAACACTGGCAGAGGTTGCACAATAGTCACACACCCCCAGCAAGAACAAACACCCTTCCAAGATGAAGTGTGCCACTATTATTTAGTTCAGGGACAGTTAAAATTTAATATGAATTGTGATGTGGTAGCTTGGCTTAACATTCCAGTTAATTTTAACCACCTACAGTAAAGAAATCTGCAAGCACAACTCTTACCATAAATTTCTAAGAGGATAATGATATGCATAGCTTAAAAAACAGAATTCAATTTTAAGACCTTAGAGACTTAGATTATGGTAAAATCACTTACTAAAAAATTAGCTGAAAGCACCCCTTTAATGCAAAGTTATGGTCCAAATAAAAAGGTTGGAGCTCTAATAATTCTGCATAAAGTGCAACATGTTACAGATCAGTTCTCTCAAATTAATGTACAGTGAAATTTAGTTTTGATGTAACATTCCACAAATCAGTACGGACCAGACTATTAACATCAAGTTAATATAAGTAAAAATCTGATTTAAGAGAACAATATTATTTCAAACAGCAAAAAAATTACATAATGATAAAAAGCAACGATTCTGAGCTCATTTTCAATTCAACACTATATAAAAGTAGCATGAATATTAAAACATAACTTTTTATAGCAGTCAAAAGCTCCATATTTATGCACAATTTCAACTTAGCAAAATTTTGAAAAAAGGTAAAATTCTAATTTCACAATAAGAAACACTTATTACATGTGTCATTTTGCAGACCTACACAGGTTTTTTTGCTACATTTATACAATTCTGCATGTCAGTTTGGTGCTAAAAAGGCATCTTTGCTATGATTTGTTTTACACTAAAATTCCCTATGCTGTTAAAAATAAAATTAAATCAGCCAGAACAAATCACAGAAGGAAACAATGTGTTGTTTATTCTTACTATGAAGGGGACAAAGAACCATCAAGTATTACCAAACATGATTGCGTTACATAAAATATTGGAGTATATTTAGACCTATTAACAACATGGAGATACACTTCACTTTTTTCCTAAATAATATGGCAAAATCAATAAAGTCCAGAATTGAGTTGGAATTTCAAGTTCAACACTTTCTCAGGAACATTGTCCAAGCTAGTGAAGACCACATGTCCCAAACAAAGGATGCCTCTCTTTTGGAGCACTCCCGTTTGTCACAGATTTCATATATAATACAGTAGCATTATCATTAACAGTGTTTCACAATTTTAAACACGTTTCCTCTCATTTTTCAGAAGCATATCAGCTCCTTCCATTGATTTGACTACCGTTTTTTTTACTTTGACTACTATATTGGAAGGTGCAAATTAGTCCACATAGTCCTATTTATAGTACAATAAAAGTTTATTTGCATGTCAAAGCTTCAATGACTTCACTCAAACAGGGGAACACTAACACAGATCTGCAATCCTTCTGCAGTCTCTTCCCTTCATCTGAATCATACTAAACAACTTCCAAAAAAAAGCAGAGATTTAGTTGTTAAGGAAGGGATTAAGTCTTCCTTATTGCACTTTCAGTTCCTATTTCTCCTCACTTCAGATTAAAAAACAGGACTGGAACAGAATTAAGTGCATTTTTATGAAGGACTCTGGACCCATCTTTTTATTGATATATTTAGCACAGGAGGGTAGATCAAACAGTCACCAATTTACTCAAATAAGGAACAGGAATAATCTCTGAAAAAACAGGTAGCATTTACCCAAGTCTATTGCATTCACTCTGGAAAAAGGGGGAGAAGGAAATGCACCGAGCATGCCACTGAAATAAAATCTGCTTCCTTAATCTGGAAAAAAAATCACACTTCACAACATGGAAATGTCAAGCAGTCAAGCAGCCACTTGTTACATGAGACTGGGAAAGAGCACAGAAAGTCTGATTTTTACACTGTTATGCTCTTCTTTAAGAAGTAGCAAACCACAAAAAAAATATCCAATACACAAAAAGGTAAATTTCAGGTGTCCTTAAAAAATCAGCTTACTCATCATTCATCTTAGCACCATTTTCCCCTCCCTGGAAAGCACTCGCTTCGTTTAACCTTCAACCATTACTGCATCTTCAATGTCTAAGAGGTTCTTTTTTCTTCCTGCAGCCCTCTAACAGGAACTGGTGCTGCAGGTGAACTACCATTTGTATCAAGCAGAGCAAAATACTTACCTTCCACCATTACAGATTAATGTCCTGTAACATTTACCTTTCTGGAATGACATCCCATTGCAATACACTGCAAACAAAGGAGTCACCAATTCACAGCCTCTTCTGCAGGGATGATCCCTGCCCATTTATTCATTGTTTTACCATAGATCAGTATTTATTTCTTCCACGTGCAGTTTTTCACAAGTTATGACTTTTTCCCCTTCTCAACTTATTATGAACAGCACATACACTCCCTTTTCAATTCCTTTCAGCCTTACCTGCCTTCATTTGACAAAGTTGCAACAGCTCCTGTAATAAATGAATTCATTTTAATTTGCTAATCTTTATTTTCATTAGAATTTAGAAATGTATGTGAGTGTGCGTTTTAAAACTCTGTTGGGACTTGAGCCAAAGGGCAGAATTTTTCAGAAACGGAGCTCCAGAGATAAAGATCACCTGGACAAAAGAACTCTACCGCACCCAGCTAACCCATTCTCACTGTGAAAGAGATGGATAAATGGGCAATTGAAACCTTCCCGGTACCGAGAGGGGGGCCCTGCCCCCCCTCTCTGGTCCCTCCCGGTGCCCCCCCCCCGGACCCCTCCTTCCGCCTGACAAGCCCGGACAAGCCCTCCACTCCACTGCCCCTTTCCCCCATCCCCCCCCAAGCCAGCGCCCGGACCCCAGGAGCTAGTTTCCCTACCCCACACGTGGCCCTGGCCTCTGCCGCCCTCCCTGTCTTTCCCCCCCCGCCATGCCGTCTCCCAGTCTCTTTCCCCGGTCCTGTGCCTTTCCACATCCCACAGCCCCGGTTGCCACACCGGCACCCCACTGCCGCCATGGGTCCACTCTGTCTCTTCCCCCCTCCCCCCCCCGGTTTCCCGCTCTCCCCTCAGCTAAACCCCCCCCGGCTCGGGGCCCTTCCCCAGTCCCTTTGGCCCTGGCCTCGGTTCCCTCGTGGCGCTGGAGCTGCCAAAGTCTCTCCCCCTCAGTCCTTCCTAAGACCCCGGTCAACACCGTGTAGCTGTCCCAGACCTCAGCCCCTGCACTGCACCCACACCCCCTTCGAGCCAGCACTGGGGGCAGCGCGGCGGGCCCGGCTCTGGGCACTGCCCCCGCGGGCCGGAGCCGCTTCTCCTTCTCCTCCCGCCGGTGCTTTGCCTTTTCGGCACTGACGCTAACTGTCCCTGCCGGCCTCCCCCATGCCCTGGCCAGCGGGCGCAAGCCATGAGTGGCCTGTCCCGACCAGCGCTGAGGGCAGCGCGGTGGGCCCGGCTCTGGGCGCTGCCCCTGTGGGCCGGAGCCGCTTCTCCTTCTCCCGCCGGTGCCTCGCCCGGCTCCTCTGGCGGCATGGACCCAGCGTGAGCAGCTGCATGGATCCCCTTCCCCGGCGCTCCAGATTCCACGCTGCAGAGCCACATGGGCACCCCACCCCCCCTCGGACAGCCACGAGGATTGCGCAACACCGAGCAAAGATCCCTGTCCGACCTGGTTGAAAACTGAGAAACCCTTATGAACGGCGCCTGCGAAAAGGGGCGTGGCCTACCCCAGGAAAAGTGGATATAAGCAGACCCCAGGACACAGACCCTTCGCAGACCTTGGGAGCTGGAGACTCCAATCTGCCCAGTGTTTTACCACCCGGTGAGCACTGTGTTGCCCTACTCCTTGCCTTCGCAAGAGCTGATTATCACTGAGACTCAAGAGCTGTATCACTAGCTGATCACTACCTCAGCCAAAGGGCTGGAGCTGATCACTACTTGCTGAAATCACTAATTAAACTACTAATCCATTTTTTTCCTTATAAAATAAAATAAAAGTTAAAATTTCTAGCAACTGCCTCAGTGACCAATAACAGCTCCCACTGTTTATTTTACTTATAGGTTTAAAGTGCATTCTTAACACAACCTGAGAGCAAATACATTTAGTATGCTAGAAACAACTTCGGGGAGATGATTGGTAGACTGAGACAGGATATTTTCATTATAAACAAACAGATGTGCTTTTTATAATGTAAAGAAAACGTGGGTGACATTCAGACAACAAACTCTTCACTTGTAATGTTAGCTCGAGTACACACAAGCATTCTTCACCAGGATGTGCAATTTAAGTCTTCATTGCGAGCACACACCAAGAGTTTATTCAAATTCTTAACATGAAAGATAAACCAAAAAATAGTAAGAAAGGAAAGATGAAAGTGAGTTCTGTGAAAATCTACCATACTATTTAAGCTTAAAACTCTGTACTATTTTTGTTGTCTATATGACAGACTTAAATCAGTATACAAGTTACACTTCTTGAACACTGGTAAACAGGCTTTGAAAGAAGCTTGCTTTTTGTTTGGTTTTTGTGCATCTCATACAGACAAAGCATTCTTCCACCACACAGCCAGCAATACAAACCTAGCAAAGTTAAGACTACAGCCATATAGGAACAAACTGCTGAGTGTGGGGAACTGCGCCTTCGTTCACACATTCGTCAGACTTATTCAAGTACTTCTTTTTGTTACATTTAAATGCTTCAGGGCCCACTTTCCAATCTGAAAGGTTTTGCTGCACAGCTTCAAAGAGTTGATCCTGCAGTAGTGCAACACCACCGCAAAGTCTGGGAGCTGTAGCCAATCTACTTCCTTTTTTAAGCATGTGTGCACACTAATTTTGACATCAGCATAAAAAAGTCTGTATATACCTGACCCGAAACTGAACCAGAACTAAAGACCACCTCTTGCTCAGTAAAGAGATCAAAACAAAGTAGGACACAAAGAGAATTGTTAATTTGTCAGACTCAATTGCTTATTCTAAAGCAAAATAAGCACTTCAGAGTTAGAGCAAAACAGCAGATTTTTATCTCTTACCTCTCTGACTTCATGGAGTTGACCAGAGCGCTGGCTCTTTGCCCTTCGAGCAGCTGCAGGTGATTTGTGATGTGTGATGGTCACAACAGTTGGCCCACTTTGGCTCAGGTGTTTCTGGCCACTGGGGGATGCAGAATTCACTGTCCCAGGTGGCAGCAGAGATGAGCTTCTACTTCTTGAGGATGAAATGTTCTAGAACAAGCAATGGGACGGTGATATTTTCACACAAGAAATAATTTACAATTCAGACTATAGATTTGTGTTGTTCTACTTTCCTCAAAACCCTAAATCTGGAGGTGTAACTGAGTTATTCTTTCTGAACCATTTGCATTGCTCAGGAGGAATGTTCTTGGAAACATTCAAGTTACTGCATTTGTTTCTTGGCTTGCCTGAAATTGGCCTTCCCAAACATCTTCACAACTTTTTACATAATAACATGCCACTAACTTCTTAGAATCCTACTTTTTAGGAAAGTTTAGAAAGGATTTGGCAGATAGAGTATCAGCAATGCCAACACAAATAATTTTTATGGAACCATTGACCTACAACTCACTAAACTGGTGTGAACAGCAAGGAAGAAAAAAAATCTTAAGGCTTTTGTCTGATGAACATCTGAAACGGTGTAACACTTGTTGTTTTTAACACCAGAGGATGTGCAACTTTGGCAAGGCACCACAATTAAACATTAACATTTAAAACAAGACATGGCTTAAAAACATCAACACACTTTGGAATAAGCCTGGGATAAGCCCTATGTACAAAAAAGGCCAGAAATAAATCTGCAACAGTATCTGCAGTGTGAATACTTTTAACATGCAACCTATACAATCAGAACATTCGAGAACTTTCTTGTTAGCCAACCATCTTGTCAGTGTTGCTGTCTCAGTTTCTTTTCTGCAGACCTCAAACACAACTTTTCCTGGAGATCTGTATGACAGTAATTCCCAATCAAGCACAGAAAGGCACTAGAGCACCATGGGACATCATACATAAAAGTGCAATACAAAAGAGGTTTTCCCTTTGAACTGTTGATTGCATCTGTAAAGTTAAAGCTGAAACAGAGCAGCTTTTAGCTCATGATACACAAACCAGTTCAGAGAGCGACATTTAGCAGCCCTTTAACAGAGTGAAGTAAATACAGAGCCTCATGGGTGACATAATACCATTTCCCCTCTCCTACAGACCTTGAACAAGCACCAAGGGCAGCTACAGCATCGCCAGGCCAGTCCCCATCAGCGTCAGGTGCTGCTCCTGAGACTACTGCACAGTGCACAGAAGTACTCCTTGGGTGTAACCTCTCCTCTTATCCCTTACAGGTCAATTTTCACAAGTCTGCAGTAATTTCATTAAAAGACTAAATCCAAGGTGGACAGGTTCCAACTAGCACTGGAATTAAAGTCACGCCTCATGTTACCTCTGCACTGACTCTAAAGGGCAAGGCAGATTATCTGGCACTGCCAATTGTGAGAAATGTAGGCTAATTCAAAAATATAATAAAGTATACTGGATGGCTTGCCAAATCATTCAGTGGGATTCTGGAAGCACTGAATCTGGGTGTTGCAGAATATGCTGTAAGGATTTAGCAACAGAACAACTATAAGCCAGACATGAACTTAGTTTAACATACAAAAAGGGAGTAAAAGAAGAAAGCCAGTTAATAAACAAACAGCCTTTTGAAGTAAAATAAATACAGTGCAGACCAAAGATAAGCTGAGAATACCTACAATGGAGAAGTAAACCCAATCAAGATAAGGGAGAAACACCTCAAAAAACACATAAGGCTTAACTAACAAGATCGTCTCTAGTTAAATTTGAAGTTAAAAATTACACCAAAGGAGATGCCAGCTCCCATGACCACGGAGAAGCAACAGGAAGAATCAGATGAAAAGATCTCAAGATGGAGAAAGAAGAAAATCATTTATTGGAACTGGTTAAAAATAACCCTGCTTTGACTGTATAAAAAAGGAGCCTGCGAGCTCAAATGTGTGTCACTGATGGAGCGGAGACTCCCAATGCACCCAGCGCTGTTTCCTCTGTAGCTTTCATTATTTATAAAATTAAACTACCCTTTATACCAAAATGATTGGTTATTTGGGTGATCGTTTATAACACGAGGAGGAAGAGAGAAGTAAATTACACAATCCCTTTGCCACGCTCACACAAAACTAGACTTCAAACTTTCGGAGCTATTTCAGGGTTTTAAAAAAATGGATTATCACATTGCCAGTGTGCAAAGAGCTGCTAATCTCACAGAAATAATTATTCTTCCGTTGGTCTGGACTTAACACTTACAAACACTTCCAAGAATGACAGTCTGACTGTTTTTGAAATGAATATATTCTTTTCTACCATGGCCAACAAGATTATAATAATAAACATCTGTTCAAAAATTATCCATCCTGGCTGATAAACTACAATTACATTGAAAGTGGATTTGACACTAAGGTAAGAAAGCAGCACAGGCTGGGATTTGTCAGAAAGGCACAGAAGGTTGTCAGGTGTAGGATTCATCTTCCATTTGAAAGAACACTGCTTAGACACAGCTACAATTAAAATAAGAGACATAAGAAAAGGTATTCGGGCAAAAGAATGGGATGAGGGAAACTGGGTGTCACTGAATTTCCTTTTTAGTACAGTTTCACAGAAAAAGGGTATTCCTGATGTATATAGTAACAATATACTCCACTGATGTTGGTTTTTTAAACTGACTAGCATCAGAATACTTCTACACCAAATTTAGGATGAAGAGGAAGAACAACCTAAGTTCATTTTTTTCATTACAAAATCAACTTCTCTTTCAGATTAATAAAAAGGTATTTTGTTTTTAAAATTAAATCTTTTGAGAATCACTGACATTCTAATATCATGCAATCATAATATTAAAAATACATGGCTTCTACTTTCATAGAGCTAAATGGATCCTAAAACTCAGAATAAACAGCAGCAATGTAAAACAGTGAGGTTAGCTACTAGTTTTGCCTAAAAGAAAACAATATTCTGTGAGAAGTGAAGTTTTACTACGTTTTGATTTTCTTGGGGGAGAGCTACAGATCTGCAGATAACAAAAGTTGCACAAAACAAATACAGAAAAATCCAGGCACTGTTTCTGCTTAAATAGAGGAAGGAACTCTAGAAAAAGAGTCAGCTTTCAGAAAAAAGCAGGTGCCAAAACAACCTCATTTAACCTGCACACTTTGAGAAACAGGTTGGTAAACTGAAATGCACATATATTCTAAAGTCAATACCTGTATCATTGACATTATTTGGCAATATAGGGCTATTTTTCCTCAAGACAGAGTTTCAAACCGCAGTGAACTACCTGCAGCTGACCCATGGATCACAACAGACACTTGACTGCAGCTCAAGCCCAGCAATTTCTCTCCTGTCAATTAACACAAAATGCCTTTCACAAAACCCAACTTATGCTTGGGAGTCATTAATTTGATACTGATCTATTAGTACAAAAGCTGGTAGTTAGCTGCAATTTTTTTAACTGGCTTTGTAACACAAGTAAGTGATGAACATATTTCCAAAAAACAGACATGCTCATCATTTTAGGAGTCTCTTAATTCAGATTAGGGGGTTTTTCCCATGCAAAATTTGGTCTAGTTCATATCACAACTCCCTGGGCTACATCACCTACACTCACAAACTGTGACTAGAGGCAGAACTGTCTGTGGGGCCACAGTGCAGTTAAGGTGGCTTTTCATTAAGTTTTGCAAAGGCATGTGGCAGCTCACAGCAGCTCTTGGTGGACAGTCATTTAGGGCATGGATTTGGGGGATCAATGAAGCAGAAGAGAAAAATCACAAAACACAGCCCATCTATGGTTTTGGAAGTGAGTGGGTGCTCAGAAGGCTGTTCTGCTACAGGGACAGGTAAACTCAAATCTCTACATACCTAAGTACACAACCCAGCAAGGGCTGCCCATACCCACTGCCTGGTGTGCCTGACACTCAGCTCCCTGCCTTGCCCTACAACAGAGATATGCGATGTTCAGGGAGAGACCACCTCTGCCAGTGAACCTCTCCTAGAGCCCTCTCCTTCTCTCAGCACAAGAGAGTTATCAATCCTTTGCAGCTCATCCAGCCAGGAAGATTGGCAATCTTGAACTAGCACATCCAGCCACATTCTGTGCCATGTAGCAGAGTCAAATACATTGGTCTGGGATCAGCTCCTACACGTCTATAAGCAAGCTTACCTCACCTCCTCCTTTTCTGTCCCTTTATACCCCTCATGTATCTAGTGACCCAACCTTTCCAACCAACATGCCAAAAACCTCCATCAGCCCACACACAAATCCTCTAGCACCTCATTTGGGATTATTCTTTAGAGGACATCCGTAACACACAAACCTCAAATGAGCTCAGCGCCAGGACCTCTGGCTACCCATGAAGCTATCTCAAGGCAAGGCCCCACGATAAACATAAAAATTTCCAACTTACAACTTGCAAAAGCAGTCACACACACAGTGCAGGTGAATGTTGGCAGGAGGCAGTTTTTACAACCACTCAAAACCTTTTGAGGTTGGACTCCACTCCTGCACTGCCACAGAGAACAGCAGCAGAGCCCTGGGCCCGCTCCATCCACAGAGTTGGGGGTGGCAGCACCATCCCATTCCTTCTGACAGTTTCTTCCTGTCATTGTCACAAGAGGAACTGCACACTCAGCCCCTCAGGCAGTTTTGAATTTTACAGCACATTGTCAACACCTAGGTCCCAGCCAAATACTTGTCTCCTCTTCAGAATTTCTTCAGATTAGACACATGGAATGACAAGCATCCCTTCTGCACTGACACACAGCTGTGCAAAAATCAAAATTTTCTATTTTTGTTAAAATGTTATAACTTACGTGAAGTTTTCCACTGCTAAAAACACTCTAATTACACATCACACTGCAACAGTCAAAGTCACTCTCACAGGAAATCAAAGCAATGACAGTAACTGATGGATCTTTATTCCTAATCCCCTGCTCTTCCCCCTAGGGCTGCTTGTATGACTGAGCTGTCCCTCCAATCATTATCATGTATCATTTGTTTGGTCTTGCTGCTTTCTGGCTTGCAAAGAAATAAATATAGTGAAAAATCTGATGAAAGGAAGACATAAGCTCTTAAACAATTAGTAATGTACGAGTCCAATAATGAGTCAAGAAATTCCCAGGCTGAAGCATCCCAAAAGGATTACAAATATTCTTCCCTGAGGCTACACTTTACCACTGCTCCAACAGCTTGACTGCTAATAAAATGAAACCAATGAAAGAATAATAAAAATGCTAATAAAAGATTAATTTGTAACTTGCGTTGATCTTGGTTTTGTGACCTAAAGCTAGCTAAAGTATGCTTAGCTAACATAGATTTGGGTTAAAGTTTTTATTTTAATACTGTCCAACCCCAAGATAAAAAAGCAGTATAATGAATACTTCCACTTGGATTTAAAAAACCTTAACAATTAAAATAATGTAATTGTATAACAGTAAGTTCCAACTGTACCAATGTTTTCATGACTCATTCTCCTGGAGATTGCTCTCCTTGTTCACAAAGAAGCTGAAGTGTTTTTCACCATTTACCAGAGGCAAACAATTTTGTTTATTTTGGAAAGCAAATGCAATGTTCCAGAGATCAATAAAATAATTTCTGAAGTGAACTGTCCTATCTGTTTATGGTTGATAATCATCATTTTCACAGGCTCTGTGCCACAGATGTTTTCCTCAGAATAATAAATACTGAAATGACATTCCTTTACGCCTCTGCATACAAATAGCACAGAACCAATCCCTGCATGCAGCTTTGGAGCTATGAGAAGTCACACACTATCAAAAAGTAATTACAATTTTGAGACACCACCATTCAGTATTTTAATTCCCATCTACTTCTTTTCCAATGCATCCTAAGTAAATAAACACTGATAAAAGACAAATATGGACAGAGTTCTGTTTCATTTACATTATAATCAGTCACAAATATTAAAATGCAAATGGCTGAATCTACATAACATCCACACTTCAGCACTGGAAAGGGACCAGCTTAGGATATGTTTGGCACATTTCTGTCAAGCACCATCTATGGTACTAACTTTTCTGACAGAATATTATAGTGCTGCATCATCTTCAGTAAGGCAGTATGTGTCTTCTTTTTAAGCAAGAGACTGATAATCATTCCATCATAAAATCTTTTCTTCATCAGGAATCATTTGAGCAAGCTCATATTCAGTCCTAAATGGATTTTCTTCCATTTCTGTAGAAGGATTTTAGAAGCAGAGAGCTGGGAGCAACTCTCATCTTCATGCAGTTCTAGAGGGAGGAAAAAGAGATCCCAAACACAGACCTATCTGCAGCCAAGCACTGCTTTCTTCTCAGCCTCACGACTGCAAAAATTTCAAAGCATACTTTAATTAGAAGTGCCATTCTTTAGTTGACTTCTATAGGTCAGTCATGACAAGAGGAATCAGACAAGCACAGCAATGGAGGGAAGAGTGAAGCTCAAAAGGAAAGAGGTTTGATGTGCATGAAAGAACCAAAACACTCACAAAGACTTGAAATTTTCACTGAAGTGGCTTTATGAAAACAGTTATCACGCAGATGTTAGAAACAGCCAGTCAATAATCCACTTAGAATGTAAAAGTATTTCTTTGGTCAGTCATTAATAAGGCAAGAAGAAACCCAAAGATTTATGATCTATGATACCTATTCTTTCAGCTGTTGAGAAAAATGATACATCTGCCTCAATGATTTGATAAAAGTGTTAACCTCAAACTTTCAGGCATTTCTGCAGGTGCTGCTTAAAACCAGCAGAGAACCAGAGATGGAGACACATATTCCTCAGTCAGCTGGTCAGAGAGCTAAGTCCTTTTTAGTAGGATGCCTTTTTTACCGTTTCTGATGCCCAAATTAACACAGAACCAGAAACATGACAAAGCCCACGCGAAGGGTGGCAGCAGAAGGAAGGGAACTGGACTGCAATTTACAGCTGCAGGGAATCAGAAAATGAGTTCAGCTTAAAGATGAATACACACCATCCAATTTTTAACAGCTTTCTCACTGTGCAGCTCCAAACCAAAAGCTGGAACAAGGGAGAGTCCACCTCCTTATTCTAGCAGTGATCTTAGCTGAAAGTTACCATTGCGAGCACAATATAAGACTGAAGCTCCTTCACAAGATAAAGGTTTCTGTTCTTTGTAACACTCTTGATATATATACACTGAGATATCCAAGAGTTACATACAAATCCAGCAACTGATGCACACGTTGGAATTCAGAGCTGGTATAAAAACATGTGTGTTTGCTTTTAGTAGTGCTTTTACAGCCACCATCATTAACCAGTCAAGAAAAGGGTTATGAAACAGAAGAACTAACCAACCTGTGTCAATTCATGGATACAAATTTATTCTTGGAAGGTACCACAGAAATTATGTATAATCCTACTCCTTCTTGAAAGCATTTTATATCACTGAATTCAAACTTGACTAATGTTTTAATTAAAACTTGCACAAAATATTCACCGAGAATAGTCTAAAAAAACCCAGCAATCCTATCCAGACAGAAGATTTCTTCCAAAACAGTGTGATTTGGCACTTGTGGAGGTTGAGCAATCTGTAATTAAGTGAAATGAGACTTCTATGGGAATACCAAGAACATTAAGACTGTCTGACAGCATGGGAATTATTTGCCAGAGAACACTCTCCTTTTACTGCTTTTTTATCATTAAGATGTAAAATTCAATTAAAACAAAGTCCCAGACAGCTTGTGTTACATCCACTTGTTTGCTGTATAGCTCACCACTGGACCATTCATTAGGATGCAACTAAATTTAGTCATTAGTATACAACGGGGGCTTTTTACTTTTTTTCCCCTAATCACTTTCCTCCACAGCTCCAGTCCCCAGCTGAAGCTTTAACGACAGCAAGGACAGCGAGTCATTCAGGAGCATTTTGAGGAAGGCAGTAGTTCTGAAAAAGGAAGGAAACCAGTGCTGATGTACACCCAGTGCAGGAAGAAGGAATGCTCTCCTATGAATATTTCACAGAAACAGTGACACGGTTTCAGCTTTGAAAAACATCTTTCAAATGGTCACATTTTCCTGTGAATCTCCTTTTATTAATATCTATTCAAGAGTTGACAAAAAAAATCTCTTAAAGAGCATGTTTCCCCTCCCATACCAATAACCACTATACTAAAGTACCTTCATCTACAAGAGAAAAAGTCTTTAAGAAATGAAGCAGTTCTTGATTCTCTTACCTCATACCAGGCAGTGGTTTTTAATCAAGAAATTTTGACGAAAAGAAAGAAAAAAAAAAAGAAGTAATATAAATGCATTTTTTCTAGTTTCTGGAGTCTCTGTGAAGTAATCCCTTGTAATCAATCTCTGATCTCCAAAGTCTAATTATTGTAGCATTAAAGGAAAAAGCAGAAAGAAGTTTGAAAACTTATTTGTAGATGAAATCCAAGTTAGCACTACATGCAAGTTAAAGCCAGGGAAAATATGCCTCCCAGTTAATACTCTAATGCTGAGAAAATAGGAGAGGGGAAAGGAAAAAACTAGATTGAAAAAGAGATAAATCTTATCAAAAGAAAGGTTTCTGGGAACAGGTAAGTATAATGTTGCTTCAAGTACAGACCACTTCTGGAGTAAGAAGGAGTGGAAACAATGATTTGTCTGAAGCACATGAATTCCCAACATTATATTTTCTGGACTGTTAAGTTTAAAAACACAGAAGATATAAATTTTCTACTTGCTCTGTAGCTTACAAAAGTAGAAAAATAAGAGTGCTTCACTAAAAAATGTTTCAAGTGAAATATAACCTACTCTGATTTTAGATGTATATTTGTATCATATAACTAAGAAAAATATTTTAGTTTTCTTCAGCATTTCTATTTTATACTCAGTGGATTCCAGCCAATCAAAATGTATCTACACCAAAACGCATCTCACAATCAAAATGCATCTACTCTGCAGCTTCCTATGCCAAGTTTCTCTAACTCATCATTTTCTAAGAAAAAATCCAAGAACTCTCTTTCTACTGTCTAAAATAATCTTGCATTTAGTTCCTTGGTTATATATCTCCACCCTCCATTCAAGGGAATCTTTCTGTTTTCTTGCACTGTGAGCCCATGAACCAGAGGAAAACCAGAGCAGCTGAAGGTCACCAAACAAGAATACAAGAAATAGTCCAGAGAGATGCTCCTCATAATAAGCCCTTCTTGTTTCTAAAAGTTGTGTCTTAGATATTCTGTGACAGACTCTCTCTTTGTATTTAATAGCCTCCCACTCATTTAGTCGAGAGTCTCTAAAAATATGTTGCCTTTCAAATACTTTTCAAATCTATAAACACCTTGGCATCCAAAGCATCTCAAAATAACTTTCAGTTTTCATTCACCTCCTTTTATCTTTAACCTTTTTTAGCTCCTTGAGGCTGCCCACACTAATATTATTTTTAGCAGCTAGGAAATACTTTGTATTCAGTCACTGCAGAGCACTTACTAACACGGTACTTCCCTGACTTGCCCTTTCCCTTCCCATCATCAGAAAACAGAGTACAATGAAGTCAAATTTCATCACTAAGTTCATCCTGCACAGAACAAGAAATGTGATGAAAAGTGCTTTGCCCCACTACAATCTTCCACTTTACAAATGGAAGGGGACTGATAAAAGTATTCATGGCAAGTATTTGACAGAGTTACAGCAGTCTAAGTATTATCCCTTTTGTTTCCTGTTCATTTCCTGATAATTTCTAAAATTCTGTTTCCTTTTTTGGACCATTATTAACTGCTGTTTATTTTCACTGTTATGACACCAAGATTTTTCTCTTGACATACTAATTAATTTAGAATATACCAAAATATGTAGGTACTATTACTGCAGGAGCTCAACATGGGAAGATAGGATGAAAAACTCTGAACACAAATTATTACTAAGTGCAACAGTTTTTACCTAAGGAGGAAAAATGATTCAAACTTCGCTTACACAAAGATCAGCTTCAATTCAATTACTGCTAGTCTAGAATGAGATTGTGCTAAAACAGATACCGCTACAGAAAGACAAAAACAAACCCAGTACTAAGAAATATTACAGAAATCAGTAGAGAGTAGAAGAATCAGCATGCCATTGCACAGTCCTACAGTATCATATATACTGAACAGCAGTTCTACTGCCTCATCACAGCACACTGCAGGTGCTAAACATTTAATGGGTTCAAGAAGCGACCAGAGAACTTATCGAAGAACAATTCATTGATGACAATTGAGTATAAAATGGTAAAATCTTTTATCTAGCACAGTTGCTGAAGACAACAGGAACTGTAAGAGTATCCCAAAATCAAGTAGAGTTGCACCTTTCTGAGCAGTACTGGGCCATATCTATACAAGAACCATCTTGGAATGGGATGCATAAGAATTCAAAAAATATTGCAATATTCAAGGTCCTTATTCTCCTTCAAAAAGGGTTTTACTTACACCACATTTGCTTCCTGACAAGTCCATCACTCAAAAAGAACAACAAAACATTGGTTGTACTTCGGTCACTTCAATGAATGGCAGTCTCCTCAAAATACTGTTCACTTTTCCGAAGTCCAACTTTAAGGATACTCAGGATCACAACTCTGGCAGCAGCTAACATAACACTGATATTCTCAACATCTTGGAACAAAGGGCAATCCTTTCATCGAATCATAGAATCATAGAATTGATTGGGTTGGAAAAGACCTCCGAGATCATCAAGTCCAACCCTTGGGTCAACTCCAGTCCCTTTACCAGATCATGGCACTCAGTGCCACGGCCAATCTCACTTTAAAAACCTCCAGGGATGGTGAATCCACCCCCTCTCTGGGCAGCCCATTCCAATGCCTGACTACTCTTTCTGGAAAGAATTTTTTTCTGATCTCCAACTTCAATTTCCCCTGGCAGAGCTTGAGCCCGTGCCCTCTTGTCCTATTGCTGAGTGCCTGGGAGAAGAGACCAACCCCCACCTGGCCAGAACTTCCCTTCAGGTAGTTCTAGACAGTGATGAGGTCACCTCTCAGCCTCCTCTTCTCCAGGCTAAACACCCCCAGCTCCCTCAGCCTCTCCCCACAGCACTTGTGCTCCAGTCCCTTCTCCAGACTTGTTGCTCTTCTCTGGACCCGCTCCAGCACCTCAATATCCTTCCTGAACTGAGGGGCCCAGAACTGAACACAACACCCAAGGTGTGGCCTCACCAACGCAGAGTACAGGGGAAGGATCACTGCCCTGGTCCTGCTGGCCACACTAGTTTTGATACAGGACAGGATCCCATTGGCCTTCTTGGCCACCTGGGCACACTGTTGGCTCATGTTGAGCTTCCTGTCAATTAGTACCCCCAGGTCCCTTTCCGCCTGGCTACTCTCCAGCCACTCTGTCCCCACTCTTTCAGCTTGCTGTCACATGCTTTTTTCTTTTAAATGGAGTAAACAATTAATCATGAGAGAAACAATCTTTTGTGTTCTCATAGGATATCAACAGAAATGCTTCAAGGACTGAAGGGAAGGAATTTTTGTGTGTGAGACCTCACATTAACACCAAAGCCATACAGGAAGACAATAATAACTTTTTATAGGGGGTTGTGTTAGTTTTTAATATCTCACACTTTAAAAGTGCATTCAAATTTAAACAGATTAATGTAATTTCTACTGGGAGGTAGGAGACAGCTTCAACCCATCATTCTGCTGTTTTTAAAGTTTACATGTGGTTTTTTCACCTGTATAAAATACTGGTCTGATGACAAAAATTCTGATGTTATTGCCAAAGAGAAATAAATATAAATCTTAATACAATGATATCTTTCAGATTTAGTAAAGAAGATGAAGATTGACCACTGCTAACATATGTCTGAAGCTTCAGTAATAAAGGTCACTAAATCTTAAGAAATTAAATAAAACTAATACCAGTTAACACTTAAATACTAATCAGGACATCACATCAACAGGTATTTATTCATGAACTGTTGATCCAGCCACTGGATTAACCATCACTTCATTAATTTCTCATAAATAGGACAACACTGATTTATTAAGATGGCCCAACTAACGTGTCAGCTTCAGTTAGTGACAAACAACAAACCTGCTTTTATTCAAAACCCTCTAGACATCAACCCACTAACTACAGCATTCAGATCATGCTATTCTTCACCTACACCACTTAAAATGTAATAGTTACTTTTCCCTCTTAATTATTTACCTTAGAATTACCTTCCTTGTGATGTTTGGCGCAAGATTGAAGTTGAGTTATCCAATATTGTTTCTCCTTTGCATCAGCAGCTAAAACAGAAACAAGAAAATGCAGAGGAATCACACATAAATCAATACCCTTTTTTTGCACAAGAGGTGAAGGAGCAAGTCAGAGGGGAGAAAGATTATTTATTGATTAGAATACAGCATAAATTCTAACATATGCTGCTCAACTCAAATATGCTTAAGTTTTTCAGTAGAACACATACAAGCCTGTACTTAAGGGGCTGTGGCCAGTTGGAAGAGATAAACTTAGGATTCTTCTTCATAGTTATCTCCACGTGTTAGTATAAGTAGCACTACCTCTAGATGACTTTATTGTTTTAAATTTTTCATTCACTTTTGTTTTACTTGTCTCTCTTTATGAAGGACAAGGGGCACATCACAATATCAAAATGAGTAACAGCTACACACTCAGATTGTCAGTCAGCTCCCAGACAAGCCAGCAGTTCCCCAGGTACTCAAGTACTTCTGTTTTAATGTAGTTCAACTAAATCCCTCTCAAAACCTGTGTCATTCACGTGCAACTTAAAAGACACAAGAATGAAAATCACAATTTCCCCCACATATCTTTAAAAATCTCTGAAGAGTTTGTCTGCAGTCTATATCAGGTGGCTTTTGATTAATATTACTATGTCTGTTTAGGAGAGAAGTTTGGTTTTGTCTTAAAAAAAACACTATTACAGTAATCCTGATTAGGAATGGCAATACAGAATTGATAATTTCAGTAAATATTTTCCCTTACTTCCTCTGCTATTAAGTGTCTCAATGATTATTGACTTAGCATAAAAATTATTTACTAATTTGAATCAAATTCATAGACTTCATTAAATAAAAGCAGCACACTGTCAGCATTTAATAAGCTCAAGGGTTTGGAAAAGCATGATAATGAAACAACAAGTGTTCATGAGTTCTGGCTATGCAAATTCAAAAACATTTTAACAGAAACCCTCCCTGGCTGTTCCTGTTTTTCAGTTCTATGTATAATGCAGCAACACACTCTACCACAGAGGACTCCTGCATGCTCAATCCCTCTCGGCAACCGATAAACTGTGGTCAGAATGAAACTCAGAACACTTCTGTTACACTGTATTTCATGTCACATTTTTATAGCAGTTAATTTTTTATAAATTAGTTGGATATAAAAGTATTATTATCAATCGACCACACTGAAAATACCTTAGAATCAGAACATGGCCTTTTTCTTTAAATATTCCAAAGGAACTCCTATATACCCTGTATTGTCTTTCCTATGCTTGGGAACAAGGGAAGAGAAAATTTCATGTTACAGGTGCATTCAATTCCTCTAACTAAGCCTTACAAAAACATAATACCTTAACAGAGTCCCACTAGCATTTTTCCTTTCTCTGACCCATCATCAGATTCATTATTGCACATTATCTGCAGGATGGTGGCAGAGGAGAACAGTACTAGAAATAAAATGCTCTGCTGTGGCCAGCAACAAAAGCTTTTTCTTCCTTTGGAAGCAAATAAGATGTACCAAAACACCACAGTAACAGATTACAGAAAGCACCTTGAGGTATCATCCAACCCTGAAAGCCTATATATTATAAAGTCATATGTACTTAACTCCAAATCACTCTTCCACAGTGTCTTATGGTACGGTGTGTAATAATACAGCTGTATTACCGCTACTATCTGACAGCACAGGGAAGTAAAAGAGAAATGAGATATGAGAGAAGAGATGCAGAAGTGGGAAAGGGAGACAAGAACCACTGAGCTGGCACCTTTAAGCAGCACTGTACCTTTTAACTTGTACATCTCTCCATTGGCAGAGTAGACCACCAACATGTGTGGCACTTCATCACCGGGCGATATTACAGCTCCAGCTAAAGACAAGGCTCCTCGTGGCTTCTGGTTTTTGCTTTGTTCATTCACAAAGTACTGCAGAATCCCCGTCTCAAAGTCCAGCACAAAGTATCTGTTGAAATAAATTACAATCATATAACATTTCTGCTGAAGTTTTTCACATATTTACTCAAAGAAGAGACTGATCTTAAAATCTTAAATAAACAAATGAAGTTAAAGTAATAATTGTAATAACTCCATTTGATAAGGTACTGTTATTTTGATCATTAGGCTTGATTTTTTAGGTGCAGGTAATCTATTCTTTTATTCACAACACAAACCATTTCACAATAAACCACCTGCTAGGACTGCAAGATCATACAAACAAAAAATAAACTAATTGCATTGCTCAAGTGCAGTAAATGAAAGCAAAGATAGTACAAACTTAAGTGTGTCAGTCCCAAGAGCTGGAAATGTACTTTCTTTTTCCACAAACCTATTTTTCACAACAGCAGAGATCTTAAATTCCATTCCCCTGTGGAAGTCATCTGTGCTGTTACACAGAACAATTATTTAACACTTTAAACAGTAACTGCCTGGCTCAAATGAAGGACAGTCTGCTACAACCCTCAACAGACTAGAGTGAAGATCACACGACAGCAGATTATCCCTTCAGCTTCTTCTAAAAAAACACCCCTAACAATCTGGCTAATGTCACTAACATGAGCATTTTTAACACATAATATTTCTACTGTCCCTCTACATGGGATTGATTAACATAGATCATATGAGTTTGTGTATGGGATTTCAGAAACTGTGATTATTCAAAGTTCTGTAGCTTTGTAAATCCCAAATTTGCTCAGGTTACCACTTTCTTTTGGAAGTGGCATTTTGTCTTTGCACTTTCACATCATCTCCATATGCAGAACATCTCTAACCCTTCCCATCAACGAGTATTTCCAGGATCGTCTTCACAGCCAACTGAAGTTACAGGTGATGACCTACCCATCTCCTTAGTCAAGGTAAGTAACTCTGGACATGATGCACAGAATCATTACCCAAGATTTACAGAGCTTTAGACATTTTGCTTGGGCAACCTTCCTTTGCCACAGTTACATCTAACTCTACTGCCACCGCCTTCACATCAGAACAAAGATCAAATTCTGTCCAAATTGTAACATTAAGAAATCTGTCCCAAAGAATTTTAGGCTAGTGCATCACTACACCACTCACTTATGCCCTGACTCCATCTCCCGCAAGCACCTCTGCACCCCTTCTCCCATGAAACAAATGGAAAGTCTCCCTTCTGTAATCATGAAGCACAATCTCTTCACCTTCCCATCACTGGATATCTTCACCACAAAAAAAAAATGACTAAGAGGCATTACAAGCTGAATGCCATGTTTTCAATAGTAGTGTTAAAAATAAGGATGCCCTAAATTGCCAAAATTCCAGATTATCTTATTGATTTACACTGCACCAGTCCATAACCTTCCTATTTTGTTTGACTTTTAAATGGGTTTATAATATTACTCTCCCAATTAAAAAGCATTTTTTTCTCTTCACATTGCTTAGTAGGGAAAAAAGAGGCACTTAACTGCAGGGGCAAACAGCAGAATTGGAAAACATACAATAAAAAAAAGTCAAACTTGCACATTTCATAGGAAATTTTAATTTTGCTCATTCTCCGTCTTCCTTGTCCATTTTAGGAATATCTGTTACATACTCCAGAGAAAAAGCAGAGCACTGTACAGAAGCAATGCAATGCCCCAACAGTAGCTTGCCCCTAGAGCTGGTGCTTCTCCCCATCGCCTGAAGTTCAGCAAACAAGTTCAGACTTTACAGGCACTAATGTCGATTCCGAGCCTGTGCCATCCTCATTATAATTTCACTGTCCTTCTATTGGTCAGGTACAAATAATTTATTTCAGGCCATTTTTTATTGATTACTATCTTGGAAATCACCATTGTGTTTACTAAACTACAGCTCTGCAATTAACAGAAGGAGGAACAACAGATAAAGAAAACAAAAAAAGAAAGAAAAAGAGAGGCAAGAAAAGTAGCCTCTCCTCCTATCAAGACCAAAGGATTTGGGGAAAGCAGTTCCTCTGAGTCAATTAGAACAGAATCTATTATGTTACATAAACACTGGGAGCACTTCAGCTCAGAGATCTTTACATGCCAGATCAGCAAAGCACTCCCAGAGTGACTGTAAGCTCCACAAAGATGGGGTTTGCATTGCCATAAAGGTACCTCAGGGAAGGAAATAGCCATTCAAGTACGGAATACACCTGTACCAGCATAATGACATCCAAGAGCAGCACCTTCTGCATATTCCTAAACGCAGAGATAGCATCCCTCCACATCCCTGTCATCACAGCTACAGCTGTGGTGTTAACTGGACCTTGCAGCCAACCACAACCTATTTGTGTACAGTCTCAGAAAAGCAAAAACATCATCATTGGTTGTACCTCAGGTTTTCAGTATTTGTGATGCTGTCTCAGGTGCCTGTAAAAGCACGCAACGTTTCAGTAGAAATCAAGCAGCAATCTTAAGCGGAAAATATAACCAGTTCTCACAAGCCTTCATATCACCCTCAGGAAGTATCCCACCTTCCTTCTTCTCCCAGAAGAACCAGGAACTTTTCACAGGCATCCTGGCCATGACACTGTTCACACTACACAGAATCAAGTATTTCCTTTTCAAGGGTTATGGTTTGATGTGTAACTCCCCTCTTCACCTTTCACACAGCAGTGTCACCGACAAAGATAGACAGGAACAAACTGCACAGACAACTAGAGCCTCACAAAAGAAGCAGGAGCTTAACACACTTTGAAAACTGCTAAAAGAATAGAAACAGCCAGGAGAAGGAATAAGGAATTAAATGGCAAATCAAGCAGCGCCAGGTTTTGTTCAAAGGAGACGAGGGAGGGAGGAACATAAAGGTATAGAAAAAAACAGAAGCAGCTTTCAAAAACAGTTTCTCGCATCACAGACCAAATGATGACCCAGTTCAGACCATCACAAAAACACAGAAGAAATGGAGACCAGATTCTTTCATTAACTGAGAATGGAAAAGTATTGCACACACAAAGCAGGACAGAAGAGAATGGTACATGTTACCTCTTAGAAGTGTCGTGTAACTGTATCAAAAAGACAGGGATGTCTTTTAACTTCGCAGTCATTTGTTCTGCCTACCAGGGAATTAACAGCACTAACCTCTCTACAACTGATTCATCTTACCACCTAATCCTGCATTTCTCTACTGGCCTTGCTCACACCTTTACCTATAATTTCTTATTTCTGTAATTAACTACAAATTAACAGTGATGAAAACTAACATATTCTTTAGAGAACAGTCAGGCAGGAAGCAGCAGAGCCAAGTTATGTACTAAACACACAAAAAATTAGTGTTATACAGAAATTAGGAAATAAGTGTTACTGACAGACACTTCCAAAAGACAGCTAATTTTTTATGTTATTCTAAAATTGGAATTACTTTTTTTTAATTAATAGTCATTAAAACAGTCCACCTAAAGATAAACTAGAAAATTCCCATGTTGACACATTTTAAGCAGTTTTAACTGCATAAGCACAGTTCAAACCAGACATGCAAAATTACAGGCAAGGAAAAGCTGGCTATTTCACAAAAGAAAAGCCAATGGATTTCTCACTTTAAATTCAAATCCATTCAGAGACTAGAGGCTTCCCACTCCTCCGACTCAGCTTCCCACAAGCTCCTGGGATTCACCAGGATACTTCCACTCTGCCATTCCTAACAAAAGCAGATGCATTACCAGCTGATATCAATTACAAGAGAAAACATTCCCCACACTCAGGAAACTACAAGTCTGACACTACAAGAATTGTTACTTTTTAAGTCACCCATGAGTTCGTCAATGTGGCCTGATGACACTTCATTCCTCTTTTACTTCCCATATTTCAAAGTCAGAGTCATCTCCGAATAAACCCTAAGTCTTATAAATTCTGCAACTGTCTTAATTAAATACTCATTGTGTTTCACACTATCCCCTTTATGCATTTGCTTATTCATTCGCAGCCATTTAAATTTTTTTTAAAATGTCAAGCAGAACAAACATGACATATTAGGAAGTGCAACTATCTTGTCCTCTGAATTCTTAGAAAGGAAGGGTCAAACACTGTACTAATAAACTATTTCAACTGGATTTGCATGCACTGAAATGAGAATGTATTATAGTAATAAATATAACATGTTCATATAGTTTTATAGTACTATAATAGTTTATTCAAGGTTCCCTATTCAAGAAGACTTTAAGAAAAAGCAATGACTATGCTTTAATGAGGGATAAAATGCTGGTAGTATAGCAGAGATGGAAGGAGTCTACCATTAGAGCCAGTCAACAAAGAACAGCAACTCTACAGGTCTTCCATGTAAAAACCTGACATGCTGGCATCACAAAATACATAAAGACATCAGAAGCACATGGTATGAACATTTCCCATGTAATTTACTCACTTCACCGGGTTTAAGATTTTCATTTTCCCATTTCCAGTCAAATTAAGCATTTCCATATTCGCCAGTGGAAATGCATACTTTAATATGTAAATAATAAATAAATAAGTCACAACACTTCTAGGTATTTCATCATTCATTTGCACATTCACGACATGGTGCATTGTTCATTGAAGCTGCCACTCGGCTGCAGGTCTGTAATGCACCCAAAAGTGCACTCCTGGCAGAAACATAATAATAAAAATAAGGGCCAATCTTTGCAAACGAAGATTTGGGAAGGGCTCTCCCCACGTGGGTGTGCCCTTCGAGCCTGCACAGTGGATTTTTTAGGTGAGACACAGCATGCACAGAACTGGCCCCACTGTTTAAGTCCTAAGGTTCATTTGCCACAGCCGAGCAAGCTTGGACAGTGACAGTGAAGTCCTCGGGACTGTCACAGCACCCAGTACTGACCGGGGCTGACCCTGCTGAGCATCCGAGATCTGACAGGATGGGATGGCAGGGAGGCTTGAACTGCCGGGGGCGGTCCGTACACTGAGACTCGAACTCGCGGCCTTCGGATTCGGAGACCGGAGTGCTCTCCACTACACCAGGGGACCGCCCCAGCAGAAACATAACACCTCTTAAAACAAGCTCCTTCTTTTCTCGCTTTATTCTGAACACATCTCAGAAACCATCCATCTGAACCCAGGTTTTCCCTACTGTGTAATCTCCAGAAGTTTTCAAGGTAGGATTGCTAATCTTTCCACTGTGTCATGCTTTCCTCAGGATTTGATTTCTCCTCACACCCTCTTGCCCAGTTAAGTCAGTTTTCTGGACCAGATTTTGTACATCTAGTTTGAATTCATAATGAGACAGAGTGTTTTTATAGAGAATTTACAGCTGGACAAATGCAGTCCCAGTCAAATCTTCAATTTTTGATTCAACCTTCTAAAAAAACCTCCCCTCTTTTGGAAAGCAGCATTGTATTAATTACATCCCTGGGTTCCTAAATTAGCCACACTGGAGTCTATGCCTCCAGCTGGACTGTGTCTAATCCCAGACTTTGTGTTTAAAATTGGTAAGGATGCCTGCACACTACACACTAGCACAGACAAATCCTTTTGACTAAAGACAAAAATCTTCCAATTTTCCATAATCTCCAAACAAAAAAATGGTTTTCATAATATAATGACCTAACACAGCAAGTACCTCGGGATGGAGAGGGAGCTGGGTTGTTTCTACAGCAAGCTGGCCTTATTTCACCTTTTGGGGGATTTATTCCCCCAGTTACTTTCCCAATGATGGACAGAGGAGCTTTTCTCTCTAAAACACTGCTTTAGCTCTTTATAGACACCTTTTCTCCTAAGCCAGTCTCACAATATACACTTTATCATCTACTTTTTATTTTGCTTCAACACTAAAAATGCAAGTTGTTTAAATACAATACATTTATTTGAAACTGGACAGTCTTCACCCTGATTTAAAACTTTAATAGCCAGCATCACCTTCCCCATCACACTAGAAAAGTAACAATTAATGTATTTTCCCTTCTTGGACTGCTGAACTCATCTTTCCAGACAATACCCTGATGACAATATACTATGCTCTACTACATACTTAGCACCAAATTAACTCAAAGAACAGAAGCAGCTCACAACACAGGAATTTCACTACCTTCTACTTCAACCACTTCATTCTCAACATTTCTGAGTTTCCGAACATGTGTTTTCCTTTTGCACCATTCCAATTTCCCCCAGTCACTGCCAGCACATGTTCTTCAGTGAATACATAATCCTCTAAAGGAGTATTTTCAGGAATAAGGAATCAAACTACTCTATAATTCTCTTCTTTTTAAAAAAAAGTAGTTTAAAAATAGGTAAGAATTACAGGATAGAAAGTAAATTACTGTGTCAAAGAAAAGCGAAGTTTATGGTGCAGTAAATGAATGAGATGTCACACAGAAATATTTCATTCTTAGGAAATTGTATCTTACTAGGCCATCCTGGACACCACATTTATACAACTGCTGAATTCTTTTTTTTCTTTTACCTTGAGCCATAAGATTAATGGAATTATTCATGCCCATGGAGATAAAGCATGGCACACACACATTTGACAGTCAAGGACTTGATTATTAAAAATTATCTCAAAAGTTGTCATTTAAAGACAGATGATTAGAACATGCTTACATTTCAGTAACTCTAACATCCTCAATTTATCATTTTCTAACACAAGAAAGTGTAAGAATAAACATTAGGAGTTGCTTGAGGGATGCTTTTCAGGAAGGAGGGAGGATGAATAGGCCTAAAAATAATGCATCCATTTCTACCCACAGGGTTTGAATTCATACAGAATTGTGGGAAAGGACATTCATCCTATAATCTGTGCTTCAGTACAACACGGAGGCCAAGGGGGAGCGATTGCACTTTAGAGGCAAACATATAAACAGGAGGTCCACAGTTGAGTTCGACACCACGAACAGCACTCGCTGCTCCCTGCCCATCACACCTGCTGCCCCCAGCGCTACTTTGTATCATTCAGCAGTCCTTGACACCTTCCTTTTACTTGCTCTAAATTTGCAACTATTTAACAATTAAGCAGACTCAATTTTTCGCACTGTGGATCAAGAGAAAAGGCCAGCAGGGACATAACTGGGGGAGTAAATGGGCTGCTGTAATTTTAATTCTGAGAATGTTATTATCCAGCTTGATTCAGGGTACAGATTAAGTAAGAGCTTCCAGGCAGGAAAATATGTTTTCCTTCACAAGAAAAACAACCAAGACCTAAAATACAACAAGAACAGAGTATTTACCTGTCACTTCTAATGATCTCACGTAATGAAAGGATGTTAGCCTTTAGAAAGAGACACTTCTACGCGACTCTGACACAAGACACAGCGAATGTGCAAGACACAACCAGTTACACACAACAGCAACTCCATTCCCCATGTGAGGGGAAAGCAATGCTCGCTCTGTAAGGGACAGGGCTCGGGGGTTCAATTGGTTCCCACTGAACCAGGCCGGCGGGAGTCATTTGCAATGATCTGGATGCCAGAAGGAAGGAAGCTGCCTGGTTAATCCTCTCTCATCCCACCTTTCCACCTTATCCAAGAGCAAGACTTCACACCTTTGATAAAGTCAAATTACACAGACCTACTTTGGAGCATGAACGAACTGCTTCTTTGCTACAAGTCTGGTTGCTGCATTGTTCTGTCCCAACCACCAACAAAAATCCCATCAATAAACAATACAGATACCAGAAATCAAGTGCTTCATTTTCTTGTTATCTGCCTAAATAATGGCCAATCTTCGCGAACGAAGATTTGGGAAGGGCTCACCCCACGTGTGCCCTTCCAGCCTGCGCAGGGGATTTTTTAGGTGAGGCACAGCGTGCGCAGAACTGGCCCCACCGTTTAAGTCCTAAGGTTCATTTGCCACGGCCGAGCGAGCTTGGACAGTGACAGTGAAGTCCTTGGGACTATTTACAGCATCCGGAGATCAGAGTGCTCCCCACTACACCATGGGAAGCGGGCTTTGCATTTAGATGTTAATTTCAGCCAGTCATCCTCAAGAGGGTGCAAAGGAGCAGAACGCATGCACTTAGTCAAGAATACTCTATTTGGAAAGTAGTTTCAGATTATCCAGAGAAACAACTCTTAGGAGAACCTATTACCAAACTTAGTGAGAATCACCAAGTAAATTAGAAACACTGACTCATTTGCTTTCATTACCATAACAAATCGCCTACAGAAAAAAAACACGAAACTCCACTAAAAGAACACCACCTAAATGGAGAGGGGGAGGGGGAAAAGAAGGACACACACACACAAAAAAACCTGAGAAATTGAGTTTCTTCCAATCAATCAATCAATTAACAAAAAATAAACAAACAAATATATATATATGTCTAATGGGATAGAATCACAGAAGGTACTGAGCTGCTGAGTTGGAAGGGGCCCACAAGGATCATTGAGTCCAATCAAGACAACCAATTATGTCTAGTTTGTGAAAGCTTTTACATACTAATATTTGTAATTCTTTCTACTCACCTTAACAGTTATCCAAACTGCTGCTGAGCAAACAGATGCATCACCATATAGTTTTAAATGTTTCCTAAAATCATATCAGCCATGCCAGGGATCTTATTGTTTATTTTTTTCTGTAACACAAGCCCCACTAAAACTGTAAACAATACAGAAATATTTGACCTTGCATAACAACACATCACTTTTTTGCTTCACACTTTCTGTAGTAAGTTCTAAAAGCTCTGACGGGTTTGGCAAGCACACTTCACATCCAAAATTGCCTAATGCCTGGCATCAACTCGACTTTCACAAAGTATTTATAAAATACAGAATGAAATAAACAGCTTAGAAGGTGGCCTAACATACCAAAAATACAACTCTCCAACAAACTAAGCAACAATTTCTGGAAGCCTGAAAAGCTGAATGAAAGGCTCTACCATGTACATCGAACATACTAAGAAAACATAACATTCACAGACCTATGTGAACCAAAGTAACGACAAAGGCAGTGCTCAGAGCACTAATGAACCCAACAGTGACTGACAGTACTATCCATTACTCTTTCAAGTCTCTGCTTTAAGCAGGGACATGCACACACAGAGAACATATGAAGACAGATCAATAAGGAAGTGGGATTTGATCATGGGCAGTATTTTATGGAGATTTCTGTCTGCTACTTGCCACATTCTGCAGGAAACTTCATAGCTTTGTTATAAACAATCACCCAAATAACCAATCATTTTGGTATAAAGGGTAGTTTAATTTTATAAATAATGAAAGCTATAGAGTAAACAGCGCTGGGTGCACTGGGAGTCTCTGCTCCATCAGTGACACACATTTGAGCTCGCAGGCTCCTTTTTTATACAGTCAAAGCAGGTTTATTTTTAACCAGTTCCAATAAATGATTTTCTTCTTTCTCCATCTTGAGATCTTTTCATCTGATTCTTCCTGTTGCTTCTCCGTGGTCATGGGGGCTGGCATCTCCTTTGGTGTGATTTTTAACTTCAAATTTAACTAGAGACGATCTTGTTAGTTAAGCCTTATCTGTTGTTTTGAGGTGTTTCTTCCTTATCTTGATTGGGTTTACTTCTCCATTGTAGGTATTCTCAGTTTATCTTTGGTCTGCACTGTATTTATTTTACTTCAAAAGGCTGCTTGGTTATTAACTGGCTTTCTTCTTTTACTCCCTTTTTGTATGTTAAACTAAGTTCGTGTCTGGCTTATAGTTGTTCTGTTGCTAAATCTTCACAGCATATTCTGCAACACCCAGATTCAGTGCTTCCAGAATCCCACTGAATGATTTGGCAAGCCATCCAGTATACTTTATTATATTTTTTTGACACGAATTAGGCCTACATTTCTCACAGCTTGAAAAGAGAAGATGTGACCTTTGCCTGGTCTTTCTGCTACTTGCTATTACAACATCCACAAATTAATCAAGTACATCCATTTGACAGCCTGGTTCTCACAAAACATAATGAGAGACAAGCAGCAAATTCAGCCACCTAATATAATGACCCCACAACATACACTGGGAGCCTGGAATTGGCTGGTTTTGTCTCAGTATTACCATGCAACAGAATTTAAAGAAAACCACTTCCCACTGAATTTGTGTCAGACAGGTTTAAAACACAATTTTATCTCAAAATACTATAATCTATAATCCCAATTCCTTACTATTTGCAGCTGCTAAATTTTGGCAACCCCAAACATAAACACCCCCCAAAAAGGCTGCTACAGAAAAAACATCCATTCAAGTGAAATATCTCCTTCACCCTTAGCAACTAGTCTGCCCTCTGAACTACATTACTAGAAGGCCATAAAACATATGAAGGAAGCAGTAAACCCTCACAGAGTCACCCACCCTGTGTCTAATACACACTATCTTCTGCTGGCCCCCTCCTAAACTTTATTGTCACTTCCCTCACATGGTGTACCAGTGATGAATCAAACCCCAATCTGCAGAGCCAAAGCTGGTTTATGTTTCCCTGACTTGTGCCTCCAACTCTTCCTCTCTCTCCTCCAACAACCTGTATTCCTCACTAGTAAGAATTACCCCAGCATGACTGCTACTGGATATTATATCCCATCTAGGGAAGGCACCTGCATACATCAAACATTTGTAGATTAGTAGAGCTCTCTTTTGCTGCCAAGAATTACTGACTGTATACAGAAAAGCACTCAGCTATGAGACAACCAGTATGACCCTGAGTTTTTATGCCTGATGTTAGTTAGTATTTCACTCGAGATAAAATACTTTCAGAGACTGAAATATTAGTGGAGCAAATAAAAAAGGCACAGGGAGTGACCCTGGACAACAGCACAAATGCTGAAGCTGAGAAGGAGACAATCACTGGATGACAAACCAAGAGATGGCCTCACACCTCAAGGTGTGAGTATCAGGCAAACCGTTCAGGTGATCAGACCACAAAACAGACTGCAAAGAGAAGTAGCTCAAATTACAAAGCTACTCTCGCTTCAAATTAAGAGTAGCTGTAGAGTAGTTCAGCTGCTTTCAAGTATTGCTTTTTGCTCAATTTAACAATGAGAGGACGGAAATTAGGAGTATCATTCAAGTCATATCTTGAGCCAATTACACAGACAAAAGGAGTCTGTTCGCTCAGCCCGAAGTGTTTGGCCTGCGTGTCTCCAAGTTAAAAGCCAGAGAAATTATCGACACAGGTGAACCCATAATGAGCCTGTTCTCACGGGTGAATATGGTCCCGTATTGAACAGTAACAGCCTGCAGTGGGAAGTCAGGAAACTTCGGGGAGCTGACTTGATATAAACAACAAGGAGTAAATGTCAGGGCAAGCAAATTGGCCATTGGAGTTCTTTCCAATTCATTTTTACCGCTTACTGGAAACCAAAATTGCTTTAAGACACACTGTAAAAATCCCAAAGTCACAGGACAGACATGTGACTGGATTGTAAATTCTATTCTAACAACTGCACTATTTTCTATACAGTAATTATCGAACAAAATTGCTAAACCACTGAACTACCCCCACTGTTACTTGTGTCTTCCCTCCTTATTTTTATTGAACATGAAACATAAAAGATTAGATAGGATTCATAAACTCTCTTAATAAAAAAATGTCACCAACCTAAAAGTTTTCAATAGTAAGATGTTGCTAAAAATTAATTAGAACAGTCACAGGTCATGGTTTATTGAGGTAGAACATCAGTTTTATTACAAGCACTCTGCTGCCAACAAGTGAGAGACAATTTGCAGAGGAAATGAAGTGGAGGGTTGCAGGACCAGACAGGCAGAACAGGACGTGCCAAAAGGTTTTCATTAAACCTACCGAAAACTAAATAAACAGAAATCTGAAGAAACATTTGACACTACATTCTAAAAAAGCACTCTGCTAACTAGACTTTCAGCCTCTATCCAGACCAAAACACTCTCCCACACTGGATTGCATGTACATTAGATTAACCATTAGGTTAGTGAAGATTGAGGGGCTTCTCTACTTCTCACCAATTTCAGAGATATTTAATTCTGTTCAAGTTACTGATATGAGGCTCTACAGAACATGACATTCTCCTGGAAACTAAAACCCTTCCAAAAATTATATTTAACCTAATTTACATTATATGTATTTCCAAGGATGAAGACTTAGGGAATCAGCACAGACATCCTGTTCATTGTTTGCACTCTGTGTGAGCAATTCCATTCCAAAACTACTTTACTGAAGAAAATACATAAGAAGTAGCTTTGGTATTTCTCAATATATACAATTCCTTTATGATGAGTTAACTAAAACGAACGGGAAAGAAAGGTTAGACATAAGATATGAGTCCTTTAAACTTCAAATCACTTGCTTTTAGGTAGAAATACAATGTCTCGCACATTTACACTGCAGGCCACAGCAATGATCCAAAATAAACAGCAACTATTCCCCGACAATCTCGGTAAAGTGTTACATCACATTATATGGCAAAGTGAAAAAAGGCAGCCCTCAGAAAGAACAAGTGAAATCAGTTGTAATTTCTCTCTCTCTCTCCTCAAGGAAGAATTGCTGATTTGCACTTTGAAAGCCTAGTTTAGCTGAACTAGCCTTCCCCTAGTTGGTGTACAGTCAGAGCTCCCGCTCTGCCATCTTCATTTCTTTGTTCCCATCACCAGCCAGAGGCAGCACCAGCACTGACCCCTGCACTGCCCATCCAATAATGAGAGCTGGAGTCAGATAAAGAGTAATGCACCAGGTCAGTCTTTGGGTACAAGAGGAACTTTGAAAAGCCATCCATACAGCAGGTAAAGAACCCAATTCCTCCATAACCACATACATCACACAGAAACCACTGGCCAGTATTTTCAGCTGTAGGTCTCTGATGGACACACCTGGCCCCAGGCCATAATTTGGTTCAGGCTGACTAAGGAGGAACAAGTCTCAGACTCTGTGCTGAACCCACAGCTGAGAAGCTCCTGGCTCATGCACAAGGGAGTGAAGGTGCCTCAGGAAAACTATTTCAAACAGTGGTTTCGAAAACCAAAAATGCAAGATGACCAACGTACAGAACAAGGTAACAGAGCTAAAATGAAGACATTTATCTTTCTCACACTACTGATAAGCAGTCAACTACTTCACTCCATAAATGCTACCATCAGGATGGATCCAACTGGAGCTGTCCCTGAACCGCAGCTGGCCTGCATGACAGATGACTCTCCCCCTGAGCAGGGATGCCTCCCAAGGTTTAAGATTCCTTAACAGACACCAAGAGATTCTTCTTTTTCCTAAGCAGAGAGATTCCTTATCTGTGACAGACCCTTGGGAACAAACTGATAGCATGCTGAGTTAATACTAATGAAATATTGCTAATCCACACAGCTACTTAACATTATTATTGATGCAGGAAGGATTTTTGATTTTTTAATTTTCATTATTTTGTAGATTTTAGGAACACAAGTAAATGTAGCAAAGTAGATTTCAGTGCGTTAATATTTAGCAACTTAAGTATAAGGTCTTTCTATCTCTACCCCTGCTCCAGAACAAGCAGCTAAGATCTTCTAGCTGTTTAGCCTCTTTTTTAAGGTACAAGAGTGGAGGGTATCAGAAGAAAACATAAGCATGGAGCAGAGTGACCCAGAACACTGGAAAGCATCCAAAAGCCCTTTGAATGCTGAAGAAGAGGAGGCAGATGAAGGAGGGGGTCTCATTCCCCCCAGCCCCAATTCCTCAGGGGGGTGGGACCAGGAGGGGACAGAGGTGGAACTAGACATGTGTAAAGTGGTGATTGGATGGATTATATTATAAAAGCAATGGAAATCAAATCTCTATTCCTGGATGAGCCGGAGTGCTCATTAAAGTAACTACCCTTTATCTTATCTCCTATTAATAATTTGGCTTGGAGTCTTTTTTTACAGACTTTTAAGGCAACATTATAAACACTGTACATTGGACATAAACTATTGTCCAAGTCTTAGACTAAGATTGGATCCAGCCACACACACTCTCCATAAGGAGTTAAGAAAGCAGGGGTGTCCTCTGAACCTCATGACTTAACATGAGGGTCCTCCTTACTCTTTGCATCTCTGGTCTATGAGTGAATTACTCAAACTTGATTCCAACTCAGTCTTCCTGTGTATGTTTCTTCCACTCAATAATTAATAAGGTGAACCTTGCCATCAAGCTTGTTCAACCTTGTTAAACGATTGCTAAACATTTTTTAATTCCACTGAATTTACTGAACTCTGTCGATTCATTATTTTACATCAACAAAACATGCTTTGCACCGCTCAACACCAGCTGACCCACCAAATTAGTTTCTACTGTACTCATATATTAAAATTACAAAGTCCATTTTTTTCAGGAGCCTGTTTTTTTCATGAGTATGTTTCTGTCAAATCTCCTGCTGCATCTTAGTGAATTACTGAGAAGAGTCATATTGGCTGATCACCTGGCAAGTAGATACTTTCAAAAATTTGATGTCATTCTTAATACAAAAGCAATCAGTCTGCTCAACAAAATGGCATAAAACCCATTGGATCACTGAAATTCACTAGCAACTTGTTAAAAGCTTAAGTATGTTTCCCTTCAGTTACCAGAAGCCTACATCTTTAAAAATTGATGCAAGCAAAATTACTCTACCACACTAAGTTCCCTTCAGTAATGACTTAGAATTTATTTTAGTGTCTTTCCTGCAAGTGCAGTCCAAAGAGTTCTTCCACCTAGATTTTCTTTGTCCCTAATTACGATTTAAAAAAAAAAAGGTGCGGTAAGTACTTTTCAACTTGTTCGTAGCTTTCTTTTAGTTTATTATCAAATACTATCAATTGTTTGTAAACAGTCGTAACAGATGCTTTCCCTTAGCTGATAGTTTGTGTTATGCACAACAAATAGACAACATAAGATTCCATTTTTTCCCTTCTCCCTCTTCCCAGCCAACAAAATAACTCCTCTTGCTCATCATATCTGAGACGCCCAAATTACAATCCGAAATACTCAAGAAACAAAATAGGGAGAGGGAAAAATGCCAAAAGAAATGTTAGTGCCAACTGAAAACTGCAACTATAGAGAGAAGAATTTTTTTTAACAGCCATTTCAAAAAACTTACTATTTCTCCATAGAAAACATTGTAAAGAAATATTACTCAGTTACTTCACACAAACTGTGAAGTCCTGGTTTCTAACAGAGATCTGGCATTTGAAGGTCACCCCTTCTCTGCCATGCTCCCTGGTACCCACTACCTGCCTCCACCACACTCCTCAGTACTCACACTGGTCCTGCACTGCAGCACTTGCCAAGGCACCTTCTCTGCTTTTCGTTTGAGCTGGAGCAGTGACAAGCAGACAATATGATAAAAGAACAGTGAAAAAAAAAAAGCACAACTCATCTGGAGGAAAGGCCTCAATAACAGAGTGAAACACCAGCAATCATTTTAAGCATTACCCAGAGTCCTCCAGCAGCCCCCATGCTTCCTGCTGGAACTGCAGCAGCCAGCTTGCCCACTAGGCAGTCCCTGAAAGAATGAGAGCTGGAAACAATGCACAAGAATTTCAGGAAGAAATTTGATAGCAGGGATTTCAAGAAACAGAACTTTTTTCCTGTGAAGAGAAAGACGTAAGATGGTCATTTTTTCCTTCAGCAGTATAAACACACCACAACTTAACTGAACCTCTGAACCCACTGTTGGCAAATGCACACAGAAAGAAGGTGGGACTGGGGTGGAATAACCCAACTTCCAAGCGTAAAATACTCTCCAAAACAGAAGAGACACACCATAACAAGTTCAAGTACCTAACAGAAGACAATGCAACCAATAAACCAAAAAGAGAAGCCCAGAACAAGTGGAGATTATAAATAAATAAATTACCAGAGCAGAGATACAGTGGTTTTCACATTTCCAGAACCAAGTTAGTTTCGTAATTTTATTATTTTTCTTTTTAAAAGCTTGCAATCCATCATTCCAATAATTAAATCCAATTGAGGGAATTATTTAATGAAAGTTAAAACTCATCATGAGCAGAGTAGGTATTTTCAGTCTCTCAGACATCTGTTCCTGATGTCCTTACACCATCTCAAGTAAAAAGCTGTGAGAAACTGCACTATATTTTTTCCTGTACCAGCTGCTTTCTCTATTACTACTGACAGTTCCACTAAGCCATCCAGCTCTCTCAACTGAGACACCTATTCCACACCTCTTGTGCTCAATCTGTTCAAGCATCACTTCTGAAAAATCAATTTTCAAGCTTAAGGGGAATAAAACCCACAAAAGGCTTCATGTCATTGACCTCCTCTCTTGAACCTGAGGTCAGAGCACATCTACCTTTAATTTTTAGCACTTTTAACACTCACATCTGATCTTCTCACTTTAAATGTGTTCTTCTTTTCAGTCCACCTCCTATAGCACTACTCCCCCCTACACTTTTTGTTACAGTATCAAAAGCAAAATCAAGTAAATGGGAGAGATCCTTAGAACACGGAAATGAGGACAGGTGGATTCATACCATTTATCCAATCCTACAGAAAAGCTTCATATTCAACTGCCAACCCATTTGTTCAGAGCAAGAAGGAGCAAGATTATATCTGGCAGCTGCTCAGCCCTTCTCCTCAAGGTTTTAATTCTTCCATTTAAAAACTATCATAGAGGAAAAATAAGAACCTAAAGTTATGAGCACTTGTAAGCAGCTACAGTCTGCTTAGAAAGACCAGCTACTTCCTGCAGCAAAACCCTCAACCCAGAGACTCCCATGAGAACCCCTGTGCCCAAGGAGCAGCCACCTAAGCCTCCTACCAACCCTGAGCCATCTGGCCCCTCGACAGAAGCTCACAGGGAGACACTTCCAATATTTTCCCCACACTGACAGGAGCACTGTGTGCTCCAGGAAGCCCTTAGCTCTAGTTTTGAACGATCTGCCTGCCTTTATTCCACAGCACAGCAAAAATACAGTATCCACGGCAGGATTTCTTTAGGGCAGCAACATTTAAACCACTGAATGAAGTGAGCTATGCCATGCCTGCAGCCCATCCTTTGGGACCAGGGGCTGTGAACCAGCTCAGTACAGCTCAACAACCATCACCAGTCGGAGTTCACAGGCACAAATGAGCCCCAGGCCATGCAGAGTACACCAAAGCCAGGCTGGGGCACTCATAAACCACCACAGCAAAATGCATCACCTGCCTACACCCTGTAAGCAGCACAGGGCACACAAGGACATAAAGGCTGGAAAAGCACTGGATTACCAGAAAGCTGCAGAATGAAACCAGAATGAACCTCTGAGCCCCTGGCAAGGACAGAGCAGCTGAACAAGGCTGTCACAACCTACAGGTTATCACGGCAATTACTGCAACTGAGGCTCACGTTTGTACTCTCCTCTGAGAGCTTTGCTCCAGGATACTGGCTGTTCTCTCAACTCCTTATGACTATTGTCTAAAATAGTATCTTAATTAGAAAAGAAGGAATAGAAGTACCAGTGCTTTTCCCAGCATAATTACATTTTCACTGGGGGTTTTACTACCAAAATGTAACAACTGGAGGGAAAACTAGCAGTCCTATTAGCAAGTTATTTAATGACAGAAGAAAATCAATGAATTAGAGATTTTTGGTGCTCCAGCCTCCTGTTGTGTTTTTCTCACCCAGAAGCAGAGAGACCTAGCCAGACAGAACAATTCCCACATCAGGTGCCCCAGCTTTCACTTCTTGGGGAAAATTACCAACTTTTCTCTAACCAGTGGAATCTGGGACTTGGGAGAAGAAGAAAATGTTCTGAAATAAGCCTCGATAGCATGTTTAGATTAAAGTGCCCTCCCAGAAGAGCAAGAGACAAGAAGGAAAGGAAAAGAAAAATACGAACCATGTGTTTTATCAGCAAACTCCAGATCCCTTGCACTATCTCCCTGATGATGAATTTCCTTGGCACACTAAACTGCATTCCTTACTGGATGTGGAACAACTGCAGACACGCTGTATGAAGCCTGGTAAGCATTAAATAAAATGTATGCATAGATTTAACTGGACAGGACTGGGATCAACTATAACTGCAGTTTTCACAAACAGAATACAGAACTACAGAAACGCCTTGGGGTGTCCAAAACACCTTGAATAAACCAAACAGAACACAGTTAATGGCAACAGAGAGGTGGAGATAGAAAGTAAGTACAGCATGATTGTACAGTCAATTTAAAATAAATTCACTTAATTTCACAGAATGATCTTCTACAACAGGAAGTAACTGTATTAATAAGATTACCACACAACGTAAGAATTTTATTTTTCTTCAGGACTGGCAAGTGTAAGTAGTTCGTATTATCATCACATATTAAAAAAATGGCAGAAAAAGTTTCAAGTATATTGAAACTACTCCTAGTTTATTTTTAGATCAATTAGATTTCACGTTGACATCTTTTCAATATTCAGAGGCTACTTTGTTGAAGCCAACTTTTTAGTAACAAGAACCTAACAAAGAAAGGTACTGCCTGTACTGTATCACAATAATGCAACCCAACAAGGTTCAAAGCAAAACCACATCCTATTGATGGATATTATTGCATAAATTTTTGTTAGCTGCCTTGAGTCAGCAAAGTTTTATAGAGGTTATGTCACAGTTCACTGACTTCTTTGCCAGACCTTCACAGTCCATCCTCATTTTGCAATGCCCTGTCCTCAGCAAAAATCATTGCCAGGAGCCAGAAACTTCACTGTTACTTTCTAGTCAGCAGCTAAAAACATCAAGGAATAAGATACCTCAAGAAATCACAACCTTCCTGTAAATTGAAAAATTAATGTTTAGATTTGAAAGCCATCTTGTAATCCATGAAAGTCACTTGCAGACCTCAGTTTTAGACCAAGAAAAGGAAAACAATATCCATGTAAACTGGCGATGATGTAAAGAGAAAAGATGTACTCAGTTAAACAGATCCAGCACCTCTTCCTCTAACCTCAGTAGGGATAAGCATCACATCTGATGTTTTTTCAAATTTTGTGCAGTACCTATGGGATTTTCAGACGAAAAATAAAACTTTTTTAAAAAGAGAATTTTGGAGGGTTTTTTTCAGAAAACCCCATCATCATCAATACAGTGTTAAAAGTTAAAAAAAATAGAACAGTTGTGCTACAACCCATGAGTACTTAAAATCCATGAGTTTAAGCATTTTATTCTTACTGAGTAATACATTACAATACTGCAATACTGACAAGGATGCAAGCCTTTTTTGTTTTCATTTATTATGACATGTTCAAAGTATTGAGACCATTTCCAGCAGAAGAGACAAGCAAAACAGTTTGAAACAACTTTTCATCTGACATGTGCTTGTCTTCATCAGTCTAGGTCAGACTTACAAGGCCAATACAAAGCTTCTGTATTCAAGAATCTGGCTCTCTGATACCTGCCTCACATTCATCTAGTGATTTTTGGCTTGTGCACAAAACTACATTACTCATACAATTCATGTGCAAGAAAGGCATAACAAGAGCTGATTACCATTTGTGAAAGGGAAACAAAAAGTTTACAGGTAATTTCCAGGTAGAAAAAGACATTTACCTGACGCCAGGAGCCAGCAGTTCTCAAACCAATTCTTCATTCCTCCCTCATTCCACACTGTGCTTCTTACATAATTCACTGAGGGTATATTCCTATAGCTGCTCTAGACACAAAGTATTATGATATATTCTAAGTGAATACATGAACTGCCAGATACTTTCTAGCAGGCAAATGCTTTCTGAACACAGTTGTTCAGACAGTAATATTTGTGCAAATTGATAGAATAAAACATCTGGTTTTAAACTTGTTCTGTGTTTTAACTGCAGTGTCTGCTATTTAACTGCAGCTGTTATTTTCACTTTCAAAATGCAGATAATTTATCATGTAGGTTCTCAAAAGTGAACCACACGAATGTTGGCATTTCTCCCAACTGCAAGTTTAATTTAAAATATTATTTCACTGGCAGAACCTGTTCAACAAGTAACATTCACTCCACTCATATATAAAGGGCTGAGAACTCACCTGTGTTACACTGATGTCATTTTCTGTGAGCTGCATCATTTTCTATGCATATATACACATAGAAGAAAAAACCAAAAGGTCAGTTAAGGTCTTGCTTTGGGAATTTTTGAAGTTATCATTTTTATGTCTTCCTTTCTGTTTGTTCTTCTTAGCATTTGAAATCTTTCTTTTTATACACAGTCTAAATGTTACTGCTTGGGAAGAGCAAACACCCAGTGTGCCATTTTCTTTACACATCACACAGAAGAAAATACAATATCCAAAGTAAGGATCCTGATAGCAAGATCAGCACACTGGTTCATTTCCAGCGCTTCTCCACCCCAACTCGTTCAATAAAGCTTTGCAGAAACCAGACCTTTCTTACAAGCTGCATCATTTTAGGATAGTTTGGAACTGTTCAGCTTTCTGTGACAATACTTTACAATAGTTCTCCCTTGCCTTTACTCTTAGGACTGTTAATTCATTGACTGAAATGAGAAGTTTGAGTTTCTATGTTTGGTCTTTACCGTGACAGCTGATACCCAGCCATCTTTACAACCAAGCATCTTGCCAACAATGTTTCTTAGAAGCACATGTATGGAGTCCACAGAGTCCATGAGAGGGTGGTTTCACCAGCATGTTGTGAGATATGCAGTGCATTAGCCACAGTCCTTCTGAAGAAGGAGTACTTGGATCTGTGAGCAACAATTACTTCCAAAGACCTTTATGCATTAAGTAGCTGCTTTATATATGTATTTCTAAAAATACTGTTCTACAAAAATCTACATCATTGTTCTGATCAAAAAGGAATACTCATAATCTGTAACAAGAAAACAGTTTTACCATCACACATGCTTGAATTCCCACATAAACAATACTGTGTTTAAAAGGGCAGAGGCAAGTCTGGCACATTAACAGACATCCAGGTGGACACTGTCAGTAGCTTCCTCTGGCTGCGATTCACATCAGTCCTCTATTTGCCTGAAATAAGCTCTGCTATGGAAGGCAGCAAAGGGAAGAAAGCAAAACCGGAAAAATCCTCCCTGTACTACACATTCTGCAATTTAGAAACCACTACTGTGCTCACCACTTCACGTGTGCTGCTCTTTATGGCAGTATTAAAATTAATAAATAAGAGCAAATCATCTCACTTGTGATTCCAAGGCTTAATGCTGAATTCATGTTATACAATTTCCAGACTTTTTTTAAAGAAGTAAAGGTGTAGCCTTGTGCTGTCCTCAGTTCAGTATCTACTTCCTTCTCCCATCTGTCTCTTCCCATTCATAGAATAGAATCACAGAATGGCTTGGGTTGGAAACAACCTTAAAGACCCTCTAGTTCCAACCCTCCTGCCATGGGCAGAGACACTTTCACTACATCAGGTTGCTCAGAGCCACATCCAGCCTGGCCTTGAACACTTCCAGGGATGGTGCATCCACAGCTTCTCTGGGAGAGCTCTTCCAGTGCCTCACCATCCTCACAGCAAAGTATTTTTTCATATTATTTAAACTAAACCTATTTGCTTTCAGTTGGAAGCCATTCCCTCCTGTCCTGTCACTACATGCCCTTTATTTCCATAAGTCCTCCAGAGAATTTAAGTCCTTTCCTAAACCTCTCCAACCATCCTACATTTTTCCTTCTTACCTTATTCTATTGTCAAACTACTGTTTCCTTGTAATTGCATAATAAAAATAGGATAAAGTTTGATACACAAACACAAGGGTCACAAAACAAAGCCCACTAAGCAGGTAAGATAAAACACAGGTCAAAAGCAGAGAGAAGACAAAACCCACACTACACCTTATGGCACTGAAGGCAAACCTTCCAAATTAACAAAAAAAAGGAGGGAAAAAAATTTCTTCACTTGATTTTCAAGAGCAGAAGAGCAGAAGCTTATACAGAAAACTTACTGTGATAAAGCACAAAAAAAGCCCCCCAAAACCCCAAACAAACAAAAAAAGCAACCTCACAAGACCAAAAAACCCTACCACCTTCAGGAGAGGTTTTTGTGCCACTCCAAAATGTTAAATACTTGTAGCAATGAACAACACATGTTTTGCTTCTCCATTGTGCTGGTTTGGGCTGGGATAGATCTAATTTGCCTACAGTTTGGTATCTTCTTCATGATCAAGTTCATCATCTTCCTATCACCATGATAAAAGCAATACAGAGAAACTTGACACAAATCCAAATAATGGCAAAAGACAAGAAATCGGTCATTACTAATCTTCTCTCAGGCACTCAGCAATAGGACAAGGGGGCACGGGCTCAAGCTCCGCCAGGGGAAATTGAAGTTGGAGAGCAGAAAAAAATTCTTTCCAGAGAGAGTGCTCAGGCATTGGAATGGGCTGCTCAGAGAGGGGGTGGATTCACCATCCCTGGAGGTTTTTAAATGCAGATTGGCCGTGACACTGAGTGCCATGATCTGGTAAAGGGACTGGAGTTGGCCCAAGGGTTGGACTTGATGATCTCGGAGGTCTTTTCCAACCCAATCGATTCTATGATTCCTTTTTTTTAATTTCATACATTCAAGCAGAAGAACAGCAGAATGCCTGGTGTTGCCTGCATTTGCTTAAACTAGTCTCTTTGTACGAGGAGGGTTTTCTTCCTATATCAAATCTAGAAGAACACACACACCCCTCCTGGTGAGGTTAAACACACCACTCTGACTACAGTGCACAGATGTTCCCACAGTTGTGTGTGCATCCCTTACATAAAAAGCATCATCCTATCTCAAAGCTGTATCAACCAGCACAGCTGTAAGGGCAGTGTGGTTCACAATGCTGTACATAAGGCAGACACTGAAGCCTTATCAACACAAAACCCCAACCTACATTTATGTACTTCTTATAACTTCAGAATATACTGCTGAATGACCTCGACAAGTTGTCCCATCACAATTCTTAGTTATGCTCCAAGTCCATTCTCAAGCAAATCAATTGACTTGTTTTATAAAAAATCTTGGGAACACGATGAAAGGAAGTTGTGTAAGGCACAGCTCTTAATACTTGTGGTAGGTTTGGTAAAAGGCTGCACAGCTGAAGAAAAGCCATTTCCAAGGTCACTGAAAAATATGCATTTGTTATACAAACTTGTAGTAGTGACTTATTCAAAACCAGAGAAAAAATAGTAGTTTCAGGATTTCAACTTACAACCACCCAACTGACAGGCCAAGTTCAGTCAAGTACCTTAAGGCACCTGTAAATGCTGTACAACACTTGTGATCCCCAACAGTAGCCACAGTTAGCCTGCAGGAGGGTCCTGGAACAAGCACCAAGCATACAGAAATTAATACTACACATCAGTGTAGCCCTGACTTTTATTTTGAAGACTTGTACTCCAAATTTCAAACTGTAATTTTATCAGAAAGACACCCCCAGTAACACTGTTAGGTTGCACCAAGCTCACAGCGAATGATAAAGAAACATTACAGTTCAATACTTGGTGCATCCAGCTCCTTTTCACAGAATCTTAGAATGTTAAGGGGTTGGAATGAACCCTAAAAATCACCTGGTGCCAACCTCCCCTGCCACAGGCAGAGACACCTCCCATTAGACCAGCTTGCTCAAGGCCTTATCCAATCTGGCTTTCATCAAAACCAATTAAATGCATTGAAAAACAGTTAAAATGCGGAGCTAGCCTCAAAATATAATGAAATGAGGTTATTTGAGTGAATATATTTCTAATACGGTTTCTTGGCAGTCAGTTCTTGACTGTAGAGTGCTTAGCAATGACCTAGATGGGGGAAAAAAACATCAGCAGCAAATACTGTCAAAATAAAATCATACATATATTGATAAAAAGTCATAATTACAAGACAGAAGATTCACCTGGAAAAGCACTGACTCATAAAAATTCAGAGTAAGGAAAATCTACTGATATTTTTTTGTCCAAGTAATTTTTCTAACTAATAGTAACTTTCCTCAACTACATTTTAAAACTAATGTCTTCTGTAAAAAAATAATTAACTACTATTTTTACCCCCACAAAAAACAGGGGCTGCACACACCATGAGAAAGCCCAAGAAGGATCACTGGGGATATGCAAAAATGTGCCAGCCATGGAGAGAACACGGTGCAGGCAGACAGCTACCACAGCACTCCTTCCCAACACATTCCCAGCCAAAAAAAAAAGGGCTAGTGAAGTGTTACCCTTCATTTTGACACTTCTGGCACACACTTCGGTAGTATTATGGCATATGTTACTTACTGGATCAAGAAGTATACTGGGTACCAGGAGAAAACAGAGTAACAAGCACCCGAGTGTTGCAGCTTAAGTAAGTAGGAAATACGAAGAGTGTGGGTAAGGAGATACCTGTCTGGAGAGCCCAGGCAGCATCAGGGAACATGAGGTCTCAGTGTTGTATGTAAGCAGACTAACAGTTAAATTTATGGAGCAAAATTAACAATCTGTTTTTAAAGAAATAACCAACTGAAACCTAAAAAGTTAATGGTCTTTGAACTTTTTAAGTGGGGAATAAATATTGAGTTGAAGGAAACAAGATGCATTATTCCTGTATTTGATCCCCAGCACAACCACAACTGAAACTGTACACATGTCCAGTGTCCACATGTGAATAAAAACTTTGAAATACCAAATAATAATCAGGACAACCATAAATTATTAAAGCCACTGGGAGAGCTGACTTGCAGCAAGAAAACTCCATTGGCCTAGATACTCCAAATACAGACAAAAGGTAACCACACAGCCTGCCCAAAAAGACTGCACATAGAGCTTATATTTTATAAGAGGTATCTTCAGTCCAAAATAATTATATTCAGTGAAGAGTCAACGGCTGATACACACTAAGTACAACAGGCAGTTTTGTAAGCAGTGATTAACTCTGTGCAAATTGTTCCCATAGCTATGGTGAAGAACCCTCTATCACCAGAAGACACATTATCAGATATAGAAGATCAATATCCAGAGAGAAACACAAGACCAGATATTCAGGGAGAAACATGAGTCCAGATAGAAGACAAACCATGGCAAATTCTATGGCTTGTGTTGCATAACTGAGTAGTTAAGAATCTACACTCTTCAACTTTGTTACTTACTAATCAAATGCTATCTTGGGAAGTGAATGCAGCAGCATTTAGAATGCGTTTACTGAATCATTTTTATATGCAACAGTTAAATACAAAGCAAACTTTGTCTCCTTGCATTAGGTTCCAAAAAGTAAGCAAACATCTCAGAAAGAAAACCACAAAAGCCTGTAAGACCAAAAGCATAATTATAGAATCATAGAATGAACTGGGTTGGAAGAGATCTCTGAGATCATCAAGTCCAACCCTTGATCCAACACCACCGTGACTACTAGAACATGGCACTCAGTGCCACATCCAGTCTCACCTTAAAAACCTCCAGGGACGGAGAATCCACCACCTCTCTGTGCAGCCCATTCCAATGCCTATTACTCTCTCTGTAAAGAATTTCTTTCTAATATCCAACCTAAACCTCTCATGGCAGAGCTTAAGCCCGTGCCCTCTTGTTCTACTGCTGGTTGCCTGAGAGAAGAGACTGACCCCCACCTGGCTATAACCCCCTTTCAGGTAATTGTAGGGAGGGATGAGGTCACCCCTGAGCCTCCTCCAGATTAAACACCAACAGCTCCCTCAGCCTCTCCTCATAGAACTTGTGCTCAAGTCCCTTCACTGTCCCCAGCCTGTGGCGCTGCATGGGGTTGTTGTGGCCAAAGTGCAGGACCCAACATTTGGCCTTGTTGAACTGTTGAACCTCATCCAATGTCAAGATACTTGAAAATAAATAAATAAATAGGTATATTAAGACTTTGGAAACAAATTGCATTTTTAGATGAACCAAATTCACTATTTTTTGTTTCATCATTCGTTGCAATACATATTTAACAAATACAGTTTTTCATTAAAAAGCAATAGTTATGGCAATTTTTAGCAACCTTTTCACTTAGAAGGTTTAGCCTTTTAAGTACATCATAAAAAACAAAGTAAAAATATTAGGAGAAGTTAAAGCACAAACACATTCTTCTTATTACACAACTGGTTTTAAATATAAAATGACTGGGGCAAACTTTTGAATAGTTATATACTCATAAAATGACTCCAGGCACATTACTTAGTTGAACAAGCTACTGTCACTTCTCCTACATGAACAAAATCCATATGCATGAACTGGTGAGGCTTTTTAAATAAGCCAGCAAGTGCATGTGTGCTCCCTCTAACCACATTTATCATTGCCTTGCTAAGCACTGAAATCATCATCCACAAGGCTAGCAGCAAAATGAGCCAGTAATAACACAACCCAGATAAGGGCAAGTGCCTGTTTCAGTGTCAGTGCCAAGTGCCACTTCTCTTCACTGTCTGAGTGCAAAGTGTGACATCTGGGCAAAAGGAAGACCACACTCTATTTTGACTGTCACTTCATTCCCTCTGGTACAAGACTGCCGCTTAGCTCTGAAGTGCACTTGCAAATCCCAGATATACTGCCTGAGTGAAAATGCCTGACCCTCATCTGTTTCAAACAGACTTTTTCCTACATTATTATCAAGCATCTTACGCATTAAATTATTATCCATTATATGACTTTATCCTCTGCACAGGCATAAGCAGCCCTGACACCTTTTGAAAGAAGCAGCTGAGGACCAAACAACTTGAGTTACCTGCCTGAGGACAAGAGAAATGCCCATGGCAGTTCTCCAACCAGAATCACCTCCACAGCGCAAACCAACTCCTTAACCACAAGACCATCCTTTTCAATTTCACCCTGAGGTTCAAGCTGTCTTCTTCCAAATGTTCCTTGCAAGCATCACTGAAGGGCAAAGAATCACAGATTTCTCAGCCTCCCTCTTAATCCTGTTAAAATTCTTTCTCTGACTTTGCAGTTTGAATCACCTCCTCCATGCTCCCAATCAAGCTGGTTCAGAGGGAACAGCAAAAGCTACTCAAACTAAACCAACCAGTTTGTCATTAAACCAGTTGGGTTTAATCAACCACTAACCAAACTTCTCAACTGAAACTTTTCTTCAGGGAAATTACAGAAATACATTTTAAAAGATTGATTTGTTTCTTTTTTTGTTTTGTTTTGTTTTCCTTTAAGTGAGCATTAAGTGAGTTAAGGGGGCAAAGGTTTCAACAGCAAAAAGTGAAGGGAGGAGGAAAAAAGAAAGTTTACATTTGAATGTGATTGTTTTTGCTACATAGATTTAGGATTAAGAAAACGGATTAGTGCCTTAATCCAAAACAGAATTTACTAATAACTGACATTTTGACATTTAAAATTCCAAGATTATTTAAAACTAATGGCATTCTCTTACTTTCAATAATATAAGATATGCAACTACTGCGCATTCAGCACAGGAAATATTTGCTCAAGAGAACTAAAATAAATTGGGTTTAAGTAGTTTTCTTCCTTTTCACTTTGCCTCCTATTGACAACAGAACCTACAAGTAAAGGGAAAATACAGTTTCCAGTAAAATCTATTTTTGCAAGTAAAATCTTTAACAGAATGTTAACGCTATATTATAAAAATGCCTTGCAAATTTATGGTTTCCACATTTCCTAAAAAATTACAAGCAAGGTTCTAAAACTTAAGGAGCAGATTTCCAACAACAGAAGAAGCAGAGAATGCTGCTTCTCCAGCTCCTTAAAACAGAGTCCTCCTTTCACAGACTCCACAAATAAAAGCTGGAAGGTTAAATGCTGTAGAGATATGCCACAGAATCACACGAAGATGAAAAGATAAACAGTGGAGAAGTTGGTGTTAATCTGATTCTAATAAGAACATGAAAAATTCCCTTTTCAGCAAACTTCATAAATGTTAAGTAAGTGTATGGATATTTTCTCCTCTCACTACTGTCTGCTGTTAGAATCCTGACTGTGGTTTACTCTTATATCAAAAAAGAGCATTTATTTCACCAGGACAGACTTGCCTCCCAGCCGGTATACTGGTATACCTACAGAACTACAGTCAATAGGTTGTCCAGTAACCACCTACTCAATTTTTTTTCACCAGAAAGAGGTCACAATTCATTGCTAGAACAACCTGACTGGTACCATTAAAGAACTGGCAAATACTAGAGCTGCTAAATACTCCAAAACTCCACAGGCAGATGCATCAATCACAAAATTTGGCAAAAAATGGACTAGTTAATTCAGAAGGAGGGGGAGGTTATTACTGTGTTTGAAGATATCGTCATGAAACCTCCTTCTAAGAGGTCACAGTTTCTTTCTCCAGGATATATATGTATAAAATGCTTGAAAAATGAAAGTTACACAAAGATTTTTGTGCTACAGCACAATACGGCGTTGACATCTTTTGTCAACATACTCAGAAAACCCTCCTGTAACAGCAACAATCAGAGCAGCACAACCTCTGGGAGCCAACCAAGTCAGCCCCTAAAGCAGCACTCGAGTCTGCTGGTTCTTCTGGGGGTATCCCATCTGCTGCTCAGGACACTGGGAATAAGCAAGGGTCTTTCTGGGGGGGCAGCACTCAGATTGCAAATGTTCCCTGCAACTACACAAGGAAAGAGATTACACCACAGCACTGCAAAGCCAAATAAAGACCCTGAGTGCAAAAAATTCCCAAACTGCCCCAAAGTCCACTTTTTGTTGGCATACAGGGAATGCAGCTAACCCCCAGAAGAAGTCTGGTGGTGCTCAAGCACACAAAGTACATCAGGCATACACACATAATAAGTAAATCCCAATAGAAATTATTTGTAACAGTACTTCAACTGAGAAAACAATTATTCACAATTTCATAGTAAAGACAACCAGATGCCCCAATCTCTCAGACCAGACACAAGTGTTCTCATGTCAAAGTGCCTGCTTTAGCTTAAGCTCTGCTTTCTATATCCATACCTAAAAAAAATCAACAGAAAGTTACAGACTTCAGGAGAAGCTCTGGACGCCCAGGCCCCTTGACACCTGTATCACACAACAAACTGCCTCAACACAACCAAACAAAACACCCCAGAGCTTCCTTCTGCTTGCCATAAAGGTGAGGAATCACCTCACTAATTTCCAGATCAGGTTGTTCCCGACGTGCCAGAAGAGAACAAACAGATTTCTTTAAGAACAAACAACAAACCCTCAGAAATTCTTAAAACAAGAAGTAATGCAGTGATCTAGGTGGACAGAATTTGAGGTCTTCAATTACTTCAGTTAATGCTTATAAAATTAAATGTTACGGTTCAGTAATCATATTCAGTCGCCTCGTCCAAAATCAGACTAACTTGCATATGCCTGCTAAAGGAAGATTTATTTTAAAAAGTGAAATTACTTTATTATAATTTCAATTACAGTAATTTCACCAGACTTGTAGAGGCTACTCTGCACACTAAGTGTTGAATAACCCAGGAAGGCCCTTCAATTCCACATGGCATGAGCCAACATTAAACACATTTAAATTATTCAAGCTAATGGATAAAGAGCTTTAAAAAAGAATACTCCAAATCCATGATAACTGAACTCTTGACAGTTTTTGCTTTATTTTTCCGTTTTATTTATATTCACACCATCTGGCTGTATTGATAATGCAGTTAAACAATCTTGTGTTTTTTCAGATGAAGTAAATTCAGAACTAATTTGTATGATCATTCAGTTACACATATGCTCTTGACTGATTGGTGGGTGCCAGCAATGAAGTCACTTACTGACTTCTGTAGACCAAGCTCCAATTCACAGAAAACATTCTGGAACAAATATCCAGGAGGCCAAGCAGACAACCATGCTCAGGCCCATGAGTTGCTGCTCATTTATTGGACATTACATAACATGCCTAATTTCTACAAGCCTCAAGTTTCAACTGATCTGCTTAGAACTTGTATCAGATTCCACATACCAAACCACAGAGACACACATCAACAGAACAAAGTGAACAGAATAAAAAGGTAACTTATCCTAAAAGCTCTCTGCCATCACAAAACACTTGCTCAAAAGGCCTAATTTACAGAAAACAAAGCATGATAAATCAGCATTTTAAAAGACAGCTAAAAGTAAACAGACATTAATTTCCAAGTGCTATAGTAGAATTAAGTGACATTTATCTTTTTTCCATGTTTTCAGATAATGTTTTCTGGACATACACAGATCATATGTGCTACTTCCAGCTGTCAGCCGCATCAAAGATTTAATCTGTTCCCAAATACAACAAACAGGCAGCTCTAGACACAGAGATTTATAAACAATTACCTCTATTTTGTAATTTCACCAGGTTATGACCCTTAAAATAAACGCAGAGTAAAAAGTGCTACTGTTTCTACAAGAAGAGATGGAGGTATGAGGGGAAAAAAAAGTGAGGAGGCAGGGCTTTTAATTTTTAGTCATAGATTTTAATCTGTCATTTTAGGTATCAAAATGTGCCTTTTCTTTTTTAAACTAAACTACAGGAAGACCGCATAAACCCATGAACAGATGCAAGTATAATGTGAACTTAGAACAGAACTGCAATAACCAAATGACAGTAAAGGACCTTCTTCATGGCCACACATTCTGCAGTCTAGTTTTATGGAGATGAGTGCATATCCAATTCATATCACATTTATTATCATTTAAAGCTGGCACACCTATGCAAGGCCTCCAGTGCATGGAATTAGACCAGCTCCTGAAACTCTTCAGGAAGCACTGCTACATTTCCTACCACTGATTTAGCTACAAAGAAGTCAGCACCATAACATTATTGGCATTTGTGCAACTCTGTCACTTAAAAATGCTTTAAAATTACTGTCAGAACATCAAAGTTCCAGCCATTCCCATGTTCTTACTGCTGGTGATCACCTAATATAAGCAACAGCAGGTTTTCATGGAGTTTGGGGTTTTTTTGTTGTTGTTTTTTAAAGGTTTGTGTAGAGATTTACAATTAGTTCTGCCCATGTTCTCTCCAAAGCACTTTCTTCTATTCAAAACAATCGCTCTGATGCCTTATATTGAAAGTCCAATTTTAGATATTCATCTTCATCCATCCACTAAGAGGACAAAGTTTAATAACAAAAAGTAAAACACTAATACAAAATCTTTGCTCTTGCTTCAACAGCCTCAGTAACGCTCTGCCTCCAACTCTGCAAAAAAATTCACACTATGACTAAATCAAAACCAGCCCTTCCTCGGGACTTCCACAGATGCACGTCAGCCAGTCCACACCCAACAAACTGCACGACCTGGGCCTGTCACCGTACCAGCATAAATTAGGACTTGTCAAACAGGTAGGACACAGCAACAGAAGATATTTCACTGAACACAAAAGTAACTGTTTCCACTGTCCCACCCCAACGCCAAAAAAATAATAGTAATAATCACAAGCATGGCATTTCCCCCATTTCTTTTGGGAGGCTCTCAGCCGGATTTTCATTCTCTGGTTATCCAAGATAACTTCACAGAAGACGGAGACCAAGGTGATGGCACAAGGAGCTAAGGCGGGCGCTGCCAAGCAGAGCCAGCAGCATGTTCGGCGCCAGCCTGACCTGCCCCGCCGGGGGCAGCGCTGCGACCCCGCACCGGGGCACCTCCCTGTCCCTCCCGTGCCCAACTCGGCTGCGGGGAAAAACAAGTAAGCCAAAAGCAGGAGGGCGCGGCGGGGGAAGGCTCCGGCGGGGGCCGGGCGGCAGCGCCGGTTGCCCGGGCACCATCTTGGGGGCGGCCGGGCCGGGGGTGAGCGAGGACGCGGCCCCGCAGCGGCGCCGGAGCCGGCGCGGCGTTACCTGCTCTGCCAGCCCTGCAGGAGGTTCGTGTATTTTCCGAGCGTCCCTTCCAGCACCGGCTCCCGCCGCCTGCCGCCGCCGCCCGCTGCCTGCGCGCCCC
>VWZD01003515.1:334613-360364 GCA_013396695.1 Sakesphorus luctuosus | reverse complement strand
CCGTGACGCGCCCGCCACATGACACGGGAGCGGCGGGATGGGCGCTGGGACACCGCCGGGCAGCGGACAGGCAGCCAGCCTGCGAGGCATACTCGCAGCAGCTCTGCCCACCGGAGCGCGAAGCGCAGCGCCCCAGGGGCGTCTCTTGGTCCAGGCGGATGAGCATCACTGCCCGTCGCCATCGAGCGTGACTCCAAGGAGGGGACTGTCCGTGGTCCAGCCACCGGCAGCACTGCCGTGCCCGCACACAGGAGGTGGGTGCTGTGCCCAGCAGGCAGGAACGCACCAGGCTTGCTCAACCCACAGCTGGTAACGTGTATCAACTGACCATGAATGTCATATCATTTATGCAGACTTTGCAAAAAAAAAGTTATTATAAAGCCGCATTTCTTGAAAACAGTTGATTTAACGTCAAGATCACAATTAAAAACTAAGCAGGTCCTTGTACAGTCAGTTTTGTACAAAGCGATGTAGCTACATACCCTCAAATCACTCCGGTGGCCACCCTTGCTGCATTAGCCAAGCGCCTCAGTTTCCTTACAACGCATATCTTCAGAACATACCAGAGATGTAGGTATTCTTGTCCTAGTACAATTGCAGACATGAAATACAGCCAAGATTCTCAAGGAGTCTATGAAAAGTATGAACTCGGCTTACCTCCAGTGCTTTAACACTGTGGGAGGTTTAGCAGCCCTGTGTACTAGGGAGGGTTTGAGTGTACTGAGTGTCATGTGTGCCCTGTGCTCTGCACCTCAGAAGACAGTCAAACCATCCAAATCCACACACTGCTAGATGGCTACATTCCCTATATAAATCAGCACAGAGAGGTGGGATCCTAACTTAGATTCTCCCAGTTTTATCTCTGGAAAATCCTACCACCATATGTGTTGTCATTGGGTAGCTGAAATGTTGGGCAACCTGATCCTGAATTTTGGGTGGTTAAACTTCTCAGTAGCTAAATACTGAGGCTCTACGGTCTGGAAACTTGAATTTTAGTATTTCGTTGGTGGAACGTGTAATGCACATTTCTTGTGGTACAGACAAAGGTTAAGAACTTGGTTATTTTAAAAACAAAACATTTTAGAGTAACTGCTTTCCCAAGTCAGAGTTGTTGTTTGAGATGTTCATGTAAAATTCCCCAGTCATTTTTTACTATGGAAAGAAACTCCCTTACCACAACCTGAAAATCCTCATTCTTAGTCTCAACTCTGCTTCTGATGACCACAGTTTTCACAAGACGTTGGAGTGAACAAAGCATGCTCCTTCAGGAAGCTCAGATCCAGCTTGCTGGTTATGAGACTCCTTCATTTGTCCTCATGTTCCAATGACAGCCCAAAACTGTGGGAACAATATGCATTAATGAGGTAACTGTGTCACCATGTCAGCCACTGCAGCACATTACCTATGTATATTCTACATTATAGGTTGCGGGCTGCCATTGCAACAGTTTTCCCTTGGTCGTTGGGAAATGAAGGAGCAGCTCCCGCTTCCCTAGCCCAGGGCATGCCGCAACAGGAGAGACAACACGACACAGCCAATGAGCCAAGGAGGAGCAGAAGTGACTTATTGATGCGGACACTCGCTTATATAGAGTTGGGGGTGGAACTTTCCAGAACGAGGGGTGGTTCCCCAATCCTCATTGGACGAGGATTGAGAAATGCACCAATCATAACACAGCAATAAGCATAAAATGACCAATAGGAGACTGTGCACAACAGCCAATAGGGACATGACAGGCTCAAATGGCGGGAAAAGAGCCCTAAGGGGATTATGGGAACAAGAACCTGGATGGGGATGACTAAGGGAAAAGACAACTGGGGTGCCATGGTAACTTTATTATAACTACCTCATAAGTGTTTTAAAGTCCTTAAACAGTTGTAATATTATTTTCCTTGTCATCTTCTGGTGCTGAGGCATCCAGCCTGTCATCATCATCATAAATCCACTTTCTGTAGTAGAATTTCCATTGTTTATAACTTGGGTATTCTCCCACAATAGGTAATGAAGGCAAAACTTTCTGCCTTCCACAGAATTTGTTGGAAGATAATTCTTTGATGAAAATAAGCTCTCTGTGGGGTGATGGCCCCCTGATAAGGCCCGATCGGTTGAAGGAGATGTCTCAGCCCCCTGGAGGGATGCTCCTGGTTGAGGACAAAGGCTCTCAAACTGATAAGATTAACATAGGGTGGAGTGTTGTTTGAGGAATGACATGGCCTCCCTCTGTGATATCTTCTATAGCCACTCAAGGAGCCACCTCCCCTCAGGCATCTGCATCACCCCCTCCCAATAGACTGACTTTTAGCCATACAAACCACATGAAAGAAAAAAAAGGTATTAAAAGTTTTGGAGTTTAAACTTCAGTAGGAGAGGGGAAAAATGCCGTGTCTCTGTGAAGGTAACTGCTGCAGCTTGTCCTGGAATAATGTAGGGGTGAGAAAACAATGTGCTTTCTCTTTTTCCATACTTTACTTTCTTAACTTTACTTTCTTACAAAGCTTCATTTCCTTTACTAACTGTATTTTGCTACCTTAATATTAATGACAGTAACTTGCTTCACACTTTGCTCTTCAAATTAGTTATTGCTTTTTGCTATTCTTACTTTATAAGACCAGCTCTACAGTAACTTGCTTTACTTTCAAGGTGCAGTTTCTTTTATCAACATGTATGTTGATAAGAAGCAGTTCTGCTCTTCCCTTTTGTTTTATGTTACAGAGAGAGTGGTGTGCAAGATATTTTATTGTCCTATGTTATTGAGAGAGTGTCTAGATAAGTGTTTTAGGTGGCTGTGTTTTTAGTTAGTAGTTCTTTGTTACTAGTTTCTGTCTGTTGTGAAAACGGGATACGTTGCTGTATTGTCACTTGAGTTTGGTGTGTTTGTCTCTCTAAAATGGGTTTTGTGCTGGTTTCTTTTGGGGTCTTTTATTATCAATGAAATACAATCTTGCAGCTGAACGTTATCACTGGCAAAGCAGAACCCACAATAACTGTCACATATTTGTATTAATAAATGTTATTTTGGGAGTGGTTGTGAGAAAAGTTCTTTTCTAGCTTAAGTGTGGCTTCATATTAGAGGTCAGAAACCCTTCCGACCTGTGGGCTGTCTGTTAGTTGACAGACAGCGTTGGAGACATAAGGCTCTGATTGTCTGGAAGCGCTTACAGCTAATAACTTTTAATTAATACAGTTAAGACTAGAAATCTTTGCATTTCTGTCTCCCTCCTCCCTTTCACGTGACACTGTCTTACACTTGAACAGAGAAACCTCTCCATACCTTTCTAGACAATAAAACTCCAGTAACAATGGTGTGCTCATCAGGGAGTCTCTGAAATAAAAGGGATAACAGGCCATCAGTGTATTATATCCGCAGGAGGATTTGGCAAAATCAAAAAACATGCTTCATTGCTGCTAGAAGGATTGCTGTGATAACAGAGGAAGTCCTCCTACAAGTTATAAACTAGTTAATAGATGGCAAACAAAACACAGAAATAAATGACCACTTTTCAAATAGAGGGTAACCACTGTAAGCTGGGATCTCTGTTACTCAGCATCTTCTTAAATCAGAGTTAAATATAAAATCAAATGCATAAAAATAGCAGAAGTATCTCACAGGAGTGACTAAATCACTGATAAAATGGCAACTGAAATTTAATGTTGCTAGAAACCAAAGTAAAGCACATGGGGAGAAAATAGCTTTTACTATGCATGCATGATGATCTATAAATTAGCTACAACCTCTCAGGCAAGGGGTCTTGGAGACATTTTAAATAGTCCTCTGGAAACCCCATCCAGTGTTCAAGGGTAATCAAACAAACAGCTGTGATGAGCTCATTAGGAAAGGCAGAAATAACAGCTTGCTGCTATGTAAATCCATAGTACAGCCAGTATCTATATACTCTGCATTTATAATATTCCTTCAAAAAGGACAGAGTAAAAAGAGAAAAGGTATAAATGCCAGTTTTTCTATGAGAAGAGAGCTCACTGAGCAGGGTTTTCAGTTGAAAAAGAGATAACCGGTATATAAAACAATATTCAGGTTAATAGAAGTGATTCTTCTCTGTTTCTCATGAAACAAGCACAAGAAACTACTTTGACATGTGATTTATACTCATAAAACTCATTGTTATGAGATGTTTTGGTACGCCAAACATGTAGAAAGTTTAAAAAAGCAATTGGTTTTGAAAAACCTTTAAACAAGGTTGACCAAAGTGTTTTGAATGTATTCAAAGTTCACAAAGGCTCTAAATTTCTGGCTCCTTGAAGATAATTTACTTTATTGATTAAATAATCCCTGCCCTGTTCTTTCTCTGGGTCTTTCTCTAGACACATACTCATGAACAGAATAAAGTACACAACGAGATAGACCTTTACTTTAACCTATAGTATAGCTTTTCATATATATGTGAAGGAACACTAAGGATTCCTTCTTATTGGTTAACCAAAGGTCCTTTTTAGTCAAACATTTGCACTGTATGCAGCTTTTATATTGTATTTAAGCAGAAGAATGTGTCATTCTTCTCATCCTTTTCCCCTTCCCAGTGTGTACATATCATTGCAACCTAATAGAGCTGGACAACCTTTCATAGCAATCTTGGGATCAGTGAGCCCTTAACCTCAATTATTTTAAGTTATTAATGTTCTTTGAAATTACTGTATTTATTTTACTAGCTAATTGTCTGTCCTAGTAGAGCTACACTGACTTGGTCTGATGCAATATTGCGTGATGTACCCTTTGTTACAAGTATTGTTAATTATCTATTTATTAACGCAACCTGCCAAATGAAGGTTTGCAGTGTTACCAAGGTAACACAGCTGCTATGTTACAGTCCTTCTTTAGAATGTTACTTTAGCTCCCTGACCAAACCAAAATTTTGCTTTTTTCCTTAAGAACCCATAAGAATGAAAACAACTCATTATTTATCCCATCTCTTAGAAAGCAAAATATTTGTTGAGACTACACATTCAGTATTGTTTGCCCTTACCAGGAAACAGACGTTTCTCCATCCTTTGCTAAGCTACACAATTTTAGCTTCTAGAACAAGGTCAGCTCATAATCCATTTGCTAATGTATGTTTCTTGGACATCCTGATTTAGGTTTCTCTACCTTCTTAGCACTCTCCTAGCAAACACTTTTCCTGAAAGTACTTCCCAGTTTCTTTTTACCTCCTCTCACCACTAGATTTCCACTCAACTTCTCACCATCATAATCACATGGAGGAATTTAGCTATATGGTCTACAGAAACTACTTCTGCCCAGGATACATTCAAGCCTTGAACTTATTCCAGGCAAAGGCCCAAAGGCTTGCTCAGTTTTACCATCTCCTCCTTCTTACCCTACAGAGTCCTCCTGAGACACTGGTTTATTTCACATGAGCTTTGGAGACTAAATCCATCTGTCACTAAACTGAAGGAAATACTTAGGGCAAAAACCTACCTCTGTGCATTTCTATCACCATTGTCTATAGATGTCAGCCCTGGAATGACTCCTACATGATCCCTGAAGTTCAGCCATGCCACCTACACCAAGCCTGCTCTCATTAATGCTTCCCCAGTTGTCTACAGTGAGTGGCAGAGAGCGAACGCAGCAGGTGGAACAACGCTCAGCAGCAGCAGCAGGTCCTCCAGTCCTTCCTTAGATCCAATGCTGTAGACTCCTGGATTGGAAAGTTTACAAGAAGCAGTGACTCCTTTAATCTGACCTTTTTAATAATTCAGTACAAGAATTGTAACATTCTATCTTATATAATTGTTTCACTTAGATTTATCAGCACCTCGTCCATGAGTAGCACACTCCAGACCTGAGGGGGTTGGGAACGTGCAGAAACTGACAACAATTCTGCAACCTGCCAACTTTAGCATTAGGTTTGCTGAACTACCATGCACTGTATTCTCCCTCCCCCATGCCTGTAAGCCTCCAATATTTGCATATGCTACTTTGCCATATTTCAACCTGTCACCAGCTTCTCATCCACCATTAACCACCAACCACCCTCCTAAACCTCACTTAACTCAAAGCTAGTGACAGGGAAACAGCCAGAAAAGACATGGCGTGGGGCAAGAGTGCCCAAACTGCCTTTGCTGCCAGAAACAATTGAGCCCAGGAAACAGACACTTGTGTGCAGGTTATTTGACTCTACGACAAGGTGTTGCAAATTCGTGTGGACTGGGGCTTGCACTGCCACAGCCAGACTCTCATAGCTTGTTCACTCAGCTACAGCTCCCTGCTCTGTGATTTGCAGGTTAGACCAGCTGAAACAAAACTTGATCAAATTGTCTGAGCCTCTGGAACACAAACTTTGGGCTGATTAGCTAGAGAAAATACTAGTTTATGTTATGCATATTATATATGTGTTTGCATTGGATGTCATTAAATGTGCACGAGGAAGTGATGTGTGACAACCATGATGGAAGGTATTTTCTGCACAGCTGGAATCCACCCTTTGAACTGCAACTGGAAAAAAATAGGAAGCCAGTGTATAAAGAGACTAAATGAGCATAGGAAGCTAAGTGAGCACAAGTATCATTGACACTATATATAGCATATTTTAGCTAGTGGTAACTGCCTTATTCTGTTCTGGCTCATCTTTAAACAGTTTTTATAGGTAGTACAAATACACTTCTTTAAAATAAATTTATTCATACACTGAGACCAGAAGAGAACACTGAGATTATCTAGCATAACCAGCTGGATAGCAGAAACCCTTTTTGGTTTGATGTGGAATTACAGATAAATGTCAATATGCCAAATCTTAACAGTGTGCAGGCATTTTTACCACCCGTTTTTCTAGCTCTCTAGTTAAACCTTTAGGGATTTGAAAAGTATACCAGCCCACTAAAGGTCAAATTCAGGTTCAAACCAGACTGAGTTTACTCAGTGCTCCTCTCATAACTCAAACCAGTGCTCAAGCTCTTTTATCCCCTTTTTTTGGAGAGCTGAGCGGCTCCAGTGCAATCTGTCAGATTTCAGCATTTATTATTCATAAGGCTGTATATCACTGCAATAACACCCAGCTTGGTGTCCATCCACTTTCTAAATGAAACATCTATGTACCTGCAATCTTAGGCTCAATCTGCAAAACCATTTGCACATCCAAAAAGTATTGCTATAGAGGACTTATACTGCAGAGTGTGTATTTATTGATAAAATAATGCTAGTTATTGCTGCTTGGGCTCTGACCTCTTACTCCACCAACAGCAATTTGTATAGTTGTTTGGTAAGAGCATGCAGTATTGTACAGCTTAAGAACCAGTCTCTTTCAAATTGGACCTGTCTCTAAGCCCCTTACTCATCTACAGCAGAGCTCCATTTTACTCTCATCGTATTTAAAAGTACTATTTAGGTATTGTTAGAATCCACCACACAATGGGATGACAGTTAAAAAAAAAAGGAAATAACTCTGCACTAGAAATCAAAAACAAAACACAATTTTTTACCATTTTTTGGCACTGAGAAAAGGAGAAAAATTGAGTTCATAAAACTTTTTAACCACTACTTATGCAGAAAGTACTTTTGATTACAAATTTCAGTCTCCATTCTGCAGGCAGTTTCATCTGCAGAAACCTAATTGAAGCAAATACAAGTTTCTAATGCAACATGATTTCCTCCTTTTTTACCTACAACTCTGCATTAAAAATACTGGTATGTATTTCAATATATGTGATTGAAATATATAGTCATGACAAGTGACAGAGTATGTTTGAAACACTTTCTGAAGCTGCAGAACCTCATATTAAAACAAGCATAATATTCACTCAATTTTTCATGACAATGTTTTAGAAGCTGTGCTGATTATAGAGATTCTCAAGTTTTTTATCAGTGAGGTAAACACACAAAAAAGCAGAAGGCTTAGAGCAAATCATGACACCTCTATTTTAACTGACTTTTACAATTGAAATAAATCTGGTGTAAATTCAATAAGCTACTGAAATATATTTTGTCACTGAGTTCTAAATTTTAGCTCCCATCAATAAAAATCAAGAAGCGTGTAAAAGGGAGTAAAAGGCAGTAAAGCTTGGGAGTTTTTTACAGTTTGAGGGTTTATAGTCTTGGGGGTCATACCTTAATTAACTCTAGAATGTGTAATTATCCCATCCTAGGGATGACATTTTTTTTTGCCAGGGTTTACCACTGATTGATTTTTAACTTGGCTGATAACAAACTAATTATAATCTCTCATGAAAAACACATGAACCAAAATATTCTTATATATTAAAATAAATAAAATTACTTTAAAAAAAAAAACAAAGCAACCATAAAAGAAGTGTGCTGCATATGGCCCAACTCATGCAAGTGAGTGGCTAATACTTCTGTGGTGTGTAGGATTAATGCTGATACAACAGATAAGAACCATTACATTCAGCACAGAATTGACTGTTGTCTTCACTGATTCTGGAAAACAGTATAAACTGTGGTTTATAAAGGCCTGACAAGATCATTTATCTGATCTTCTTCTGGTTGCTGGACAGAAAACAACAGCCATATTTTTTTCTCCCTCTTCTCCAGTGAATTGGCTTGTAGGGCTTCCTCTCTCATATCACACTCAGCCTTGACAGGAGCATCCAGTGGAGATAACCTCAAATATGCAAAGAGCTGAATTATGATTCCGTCCCTCTGGTTTCTCAAACTCAGCTGTCAGCTTTGATCTTTGACTTTTGAGAGCCTGTTCTGCAAAACAGAATGTGCATTCATATATGGTTTGATATAAGAGTATTTGTGATGATTTCAAAGGTAGGAAAATGCTAATTTTTTAGAATAAGCATAGTACAAGTTCAGGAAGCTGCCATTTTTCAGTTTAACTTTTCCTGGCCTTCGTCATTTCCATAGAGAGCGTCTGGAACAGGCACTCCTTAGCTGCAGTTTCACAAATCCAGACACTCTAAACTCTGAGTCTGTCAGCTTCAATCTGTCAAAAACTTCCCCCTACTATTCTGTGTTACAGCCTAAAAATAGGGCTGTGCTTTCAGAAAATGAGATAGCATTAAAGTTATGAAAGTTGATGAAACAGATTCCAGACAGTAACAACCTGCAATGACAGGGAGAGGAACAATCAGGGGGTAGGCACACACAGGCAATTTTCTTCTTCTTTTTAAGCTCCACAGAAGATTGGAGATTTTTTTTTTTACTTTTTCTGACATCCTGCTTGTACGAAATGAAGAATGAATGTTTAATCTTACTATTCTATTGGGGAAAAATAGGAAACAATTCTGGGGAATCTTGAAATCTTGATAAGGAGAGGTCAACCCCTAATTGACAACACAGACATTGGATCTCTAAAATAAGATCTCACAAATATTCAAAACTGTCATTAGAAATAAAAATTTAAACAAACAATGTAACAAATCTTCGTATGGTCTAACAAAAAACTTTCCCTATCCAAATTAGGCTTCACTTAATCTGATGTCAGATTTAAAAACTCTCTAAGCTCTCCACATACTTTTCAAAAGAGTTAATGAAAAACAAGTAGAAGGAATCTGAGGTTTTAGTATAAATATCAAATGGAACAGGAAAGGTCTTATAAACTCATACACAGCATGTGCTTCACAAACCAGAATATTGTGGGAAAAAGCCCATATACTAATTTCATCTGATCCCAGATTCCTTCATGTCAGAAATCAAATTCATATTGCTTTTAGTAGAAAAGATATTGCTAACAGGGGGGAAATTGGGTTTATATGCAGAAACAAAGACAAGTATCAGTCAGTTTGGAAGAATTTTAGATATTTATTTCTTTTGCTAACAACAATGAGGACTGTCACACCACATTCAGAACAGCAGCAAGGTCTTTTTGGCAGTTGTTATCACCTTATTTTTGCCAGGAAGTTCTGTCCTAACCAAGTTTAGACAACACTTTCATAAGTGTGCTGGTCTACTTTATAAATCCCAATGGAGATGGAGCTGCTTCAGTGTCAGCCTAAGAGTGTAATGGGGAGGTTGCCAAAAAAGGCTTCAGAGGCTACACACAAACCAAAGTGTCAAAATCCTGGCAGTAACTGCCAGGAACTTTATAAACCAGGGGAAAAGAAAAGACAAGGCTCTGACACCACCACAGCATTTTCTCACTCTCATGGAGTTTCAAGAGGAAAACTGATGCTGCTTGATGATGCAGTGCACCAGAAATAAGGCAGAGGCCATCACCCACAGACAAGCATTTCAGGGTGATTTGAATCTTAGGAGAATATTACAAAGGCAAACACATCTAAGCAAGCCAACCCAAGTCAAAGCACAAGAAAGACAAGGCTTTAAGGAAGGAAAAAAAGGAATATTCTCTGCATGAAAGTAAACTGATGCACTGATGCCATAGGTTTTAAGATTATTTTTTTTTAGTTTAGTAGTTTTGAGGAAAAATATGACTACACAAATTTTATGCATAACACTTCTAACACATTGCTTGCACTCAAGTAAATTTTCTTCACAGAGGATAGGAAGTGTTTGTGCATTCAGAGGTACTAAGGGCCTTATTAATTAATAAATATGGGAAGAAATGCATGAAGCACTTTCTTTCAACTTTGTTTTTTCCTAACATTTCCCTAATGTGAAACTTGCACAATTCAATGAAGTTGTTTAAATGCAGTATGGGTCCTTCAGGCTTGAGTCAGAAAAGAAAAGAAAAGAAAAGAAAAGAAAAGAAAAGAAAAGAAAAGAAAAGAAAAGAAAAGAAAAGAAAAGAAAAGAAAAGAAAAGAAAAGAAAAGAAAAAAGGAAAGGGAGAAAAATACTCTTGCATCAGCCTCTTTCTCAGGAAAATTCTCCACTTTAGTTCAAGTCAAAGGAACTAAGGTTATCAAGTCTTTATTTAGCCAAGAGCTGTTTGCTTCAGTGAAGACTGGGGAGATAGAAAGAAACAGCAAAACAATATACAGTATAAGTTTCCAGAAAAGGCATGAATATCCATTTGCAATATAGAACCAAGGCAGTACTTTTTTCCATTTATGATCTGTAACGTAATGCAATTAATGTCTCTCCCTTGGAGAATGAAGTTCTTTTTTTCTCCTGAATGCTGCTCGTAGCTTCCCAGGAATGCACACGTGGAAGGCCTGAGCAGGAAGCACAGCTTCCTGTTTCACAGCCTTCTGAACTTCCTCTACATTCCCTATGCTCTTAATGGCACCTTTTGGGAACAGCTGCACCTCTGGCAAGTTTGTGCTATATAATGGAGAAGATGAAGAAATTTAAACCCAAGTGGAATCAAAGCACTTAATGTAGTTGATCTCTGCTATGCATCCAGTTTCCCAGAGTCTACTTAATGTCATGTAACATCAGGAAAAAAAATAAAATAGATATTCTAAAGGCTTAATCACAGCTCTCAGTCTCTACAAATACAGCAGACAATGGAAGGGAGTTCAAACACTGCTACACAGCATACACAAAAGCAATAGGTATCATTAAAAGTAAAAATGACATTGAGAAGGTCACCTTTATCAGAGTGGCTGAAATGCATGGCATGTTTAGGCATCTCTTGTTCATACAGATCACAGGAGGCAGAGAAACTGCAGCATAGAAATGTAAGAAGTACAATAGCTCTGCCACAGAATGAAACACAAAAGTGCAGTTTTATCCAGGGTAAAAGAGTACATTAGAGTGTCTGTGGCTGAATGAAAACTGAAGAATCAAATTTGCTTTCTCATGAAGGAAAAGAATAGTGAAATGCAGGACACAACTAAAAAGCTTCAGAAAACACTTATAAGACTGGCAGGTTTAGTATTAAATCTAGGCACATTATTTAGACCTAGCTCAAGATCTACTCAGTCCAGAGCAAGGCTTCTAGCAGATGGATGCCAATTAAATCAGGAGACATGAATGAAAATTCAAAATGTCAGCAAAAAAGAAGACTTGAGTACGAAGCTCAACTCCACAGGGTATGAAAGAATATGCATGCCAAGCTCAAAGTCAAACAAATGACAGTTCTAAGCCTTACATTCTGTGGTAGGCAGCACAATCCAGGAAAACATGTCACAAAAGACATGTAGGAAGAAGCCAAAAATCTAATACATTGTGTCATTTTGCAAGGGTACACCAGTAGAGTGCATAACATCAAAAAGGAGACAATGAGGGCCTCGTTAAGTCTGATTAATTCCTCACAGGAGTTCTACCAGGAGATGAATGGACTGCCAGCAAGAAGGCAAATGAGAAATGCATTGCTTTGTGCACCAGTGTCCAGCTTAAAACTAATGTATTGCCAGAACAGCAGAGTTTCTAATAAAAAGCCACTAATCATAGAAGATAAGCAATAGGACTTAGATTTCACAGTGGTTAGTTTTTGCCACAGACATATTATATTAATTAGGTTATATTTCTGTAAGTTATAACTGTGTCAGAGGGGGGAAAAGCCCCAACATTTGGATTTAAAGTAATTAATATCCTTAATCTTACTAAGAAGGCCACAAAGGGAAAGCAAAATAATTCAGCTTATCATGAAGACATCTTCCTAGAAAATAAAAATGTCCTCACAAAGTATGGAAAAGAGCTGGAGAAGTTCAAGCACTTCCAGTTTCATGCCCGTAGGAAAGTTCCCCTGGGCCTAAGATAGCATGAGAAGGGAACCTGAATCCATTAATTTGGGAGTCACAGAGCAAACAGAAGAGCCAAAAGAGCAAATGCATTTCAACATCATAGAAAAAATATTCCACTTAAGCATGGATTCCAAAGAATTCAGCAAATATTTTAACATGAAACATGTTCCGTTGGCTCAAAAGGAAGGAACTCTCAGGGAATGTGGCTGATGCCAAGGATTTTTCTTTGCTGAATGCATGCTCAAAATGTTCCAGATACATGTGCAACAGCCTATCCTGCAAAGCTTATGTATTTCACTTTTTCTTTTGAGAAAAGGCTAAACCATATTTTTCTTTAATCCAATATTCTAATTAAATCTCCGGTGTTTAAGCGTGCAAGAAGTGCCCTGTTAATGTGGTAATTAATGACTACAAAGCCAATTTTCCATTTCATTATAATTTGGACAGCTCACACACTTCAGAAGATTTCTAATTGTATTACTGATGATGAATGTTGAATGGTCAAAGCTTGTGTGTGTTTTGTACATTTTAATACCTTCAGGCCAACACAATAAACAATTTAAAACTTTCAAATAAATACTCTTGCAAACTTGAAGGGTAAGCCATAAACTACTAAGTTCAGTGTTATTACAGCAGAATAATTAGTCATGCCATGGAGTTTATGGGTGCATAGACAAAAGACAAGGCATCATCTCTACTAGCAGCAAAATGAGGATCTGAATGTATAAGAGATCTAATAATACTTGTTCTAAAAGATGGAGGAAGTTTTATAGCAGTTATGAAAATAAATACAAACAAGAGACTTCATTTTCTATAGTGTGAATTTATTCTTGAATCCAAAAGTTTTGTACACTATCCTGGTGTCCATACTTATATGTCAAATATAAACTAGAATACCAGAGCAAAGGAGACAAGTTTGCAGAGATGGGGATAACTCTAGGGAGGGTAATCTCTTGGTGCTAGTAATTGTAAAGAATTTTCCTTTATGAACAAATGGATACAAAATAGGCTATCAAACAGTGCTAGAGCCTCTCCTCTACATAAAAACACAGATATTTTCTTGTGAGTTAGTACTTTGTGGCATGCTGTTGATTCTCAAAGTGGATTTATGTAAATAAAAGTTAAAACTCTCCCCCTGAGGGTATTCACTGATACTTATATCTGGTATTGTCTATTGCTATCTATCTACTGATATTTACTGGGTTTATTTCCTATCAGTAGGGACCAAAACTCAACTCTTCTTCACCCTGTTTCTAAATCAGTATGATTGCATCTTACACACCCATCGTTTATGCCTGCACAACCCTATCTACAGCAAGTGAGTTGCATGAGTTTTGGGGATAAATACTTCAAGCTCTAGAACGTTATTTTAAGTCTGAAACTCACGTAAGTACATATAAGCATTGCATACAATGAAATGATTCTATCCAAAATTAAAGTACAGGCTGCCCAGGGAAGTGGTTGAGTCACCATCCCTGCAGGTGAGATGGTTTAAGGTGGACTCGGCAGTGCTGGGTCTATGGTTGGACTTGATCTTAGAGGTCTTTTTCAATGTAAATGATTCCATGATTCTATGAAAATTAAAACTAGTGATGAAATTGTTAACATCACCATTATTGTTATTTTTCTAAACACTTATGGGGATTCTTTTTTTCTGTCATTTCTCCCACATTCAAGTAACCAACTGAGGCATCACTCAGGAATTTGGAACTCAGACCTCTTTTGGAAATACCTCTGCAGAGCAGGGATCTAAGTTAGCTGCTAAAGCAAATGAAGCAATCCATAACTTACAGATTTTTAGATTTTAGATTTTGCTAATGAAGAGCAGTCTTTCTTAACTAGAAAGGGCGGAGACTTAATTTAAGTCCAAAGTGGGATATTAATTCAACTCATTTACAAACTTTAAGAATCACAATAAAAAGTGACATGTTTAGTGGCTGGAAACTTTGCCTTGTGCCACATCTTGTTCAGAAATGTTCAGTCTAATGCTGACTTTGTCTCTGTCATGGTCTTTTGCTCAGTGAGTTTGCATACAAACTCTGTAAACCTATAAAGTCCCTGAGTGTTTGAACTTCAGCTGCGTGGGACAGGTTTATTGTCCAGAAACAGCAACTCCCTCTAGCGCCAAAGGAGCTTCCTCCTTCACAGTACACCAAATTAATCTCCAGTGAAAGTAATTCTGTGCTAATTAATGTCGTGTTCTTGTTATAAAGTTGCATTCAGGAGTCTTTTCTCCTGTTACTGTGTTTTGTTGTATCTGCTGACACAAGTGTTAGTAAGGCACTAAAATTTAATAGACAAAAACCATTTCTGTACTTGCAAATTAGGACAGTTGGGCAATGATGATCTCTTTTTTCTTTGAAACACATGAGGTTAAGCACACTGAGAAGCTTTGGTTTACAAATTCAGACCCTATCAGACTTGCATTAACACTGGCTCACTGCCAGCTTTGAAGGCTGTTTCAGAACCCCTTGCCCTTTTATGATATGGCAAATGTGAGATTTGCAACTAAACAAAAAAAAAAATTGAAATCAGTCACAGTTACTCTGGATGCTAAATTTTTCCAAGGTGTCAATACTCAGCAGGTTAATATGCATAGAATCTACCAGTGATTAACAAACCAGAAAGTTGCAACACCCTTATGGGAGTTTTTATCCTCTGGAGATAAGATAAATAAGAGCCCAACTCCCTTGAGTTACAAAGTAGCTGCAGCAGATCAGTTCCACGGAGGACATTCCATGCTGGCTTGGTATGCTGATAAGAGTCTGGATGCTGCTGGTACTATTAGACTGTATAAAAAATTATCCTGTACAGAAAGGTGACTGAGGTTGTCACACTCAGTGCAGAGGCTTTGTGTACAGTAGGTTTGCACAGCTTGCATTGCACAGCAATGGAACGGCACAAAACTGAGTGGCAAAGGCAAAAAAACAGCCCACTGCTGGTGACAAATAAGATCACATCTCATTAAAAGTGACCATAGGCAGCAGGAAAGCTGTTCCACCTCCATCACAGAGTAAGGACTAGCTTGCAGTGCCAGACCTGCCCTCCATCCTCTGCTGAGCACTATGGGGGGAAAAGAGTAGGAAATGGGGTTTATAGAAAAGATCTCTCTAGAAACTCCTGTTACAATGCTCTAAAATTAGATGATGATCTGATGTCCCAAAGTATGCATTTTTAAACCTTCACAGGACCTTTTATTATGACCTACTGTCTACAGAAAGAAGGAACACAGGATAAGAGCAGCTGTCCTGCTGTCCTAAGGTAAGGAGCTGAGGTACAAGCTGTGTGTGGTGGCCACTTACAAAGCACACAAGCCCTGGGCTGTACAGATGCCCTGTACAGATCAATAGCAGCAAAGTCTGTCTCTGTATCTCTTTATGCTGCAACATGGCAGAGGTCTATATAATGCCCCAGCTAAAAAAGCACTAAGTCAGCACACAGAGCATTAGGGTCTCTATAGTGCAGACAGAAGGGGAGAAAAACAGTGGGGCCAAAAAGTGACATGTTTGTCCAAGTGCAACTGCCAAATACAATTTGACTTTCTTATTCCTGTAGTTTTTCTTTCCTTCTTTTCTTCCTTCTTTCCTTCTTTTCCTCCTTCTTTCCTTCTTTCTTTCCTTCTTTCTGCCTTTTTCCCCCCCCAGGATAACTGGCACCGTGTGAATCCCCCATAGTGGAATTCCTGCAGATTGTTTGACTTTACACAACTGGTAGCCCACAACCTGGTCTTCAACAACTGTCTTGGCTTGGTACTCAGTTCCAAGACTCACAAACTTCTTTCCTGCTATAAAGAATCACTTGTTAAGAGAATGTTACCTGAGATTTAACTAAGTATCCAGACTGACTGCCCAGGTAGAGCCATGGGATAAGGTGATTCTCTTAAGTCTTAAAAGAATGTCTTAAAGCAGTGTTTCTATATTTATGAAGTGTTTTGTGGCTAATGAAACATTGGCTGGCATAAGTGCTGGGGTTTTTACATTTTACATGAAAAGCTAGTAAGCTGTTTTTTACTAAATACTCTACACAGCAGAATATATACAGATATTGTTTATCCTGCCTGATTCATTTTCAATTTGATGTCCCATAACCATAGCACAGCAAGGGAATAAGAAGATGTTTTCACTTTCAGTCTTAAATAGTTTGGTAATCTGGAGTAACTTGTCCTTTGTACATACCTTACTTGCATGAATGACTCATGTATACATCGTTATTTCATATGGCTCTGGTCTCTAATCCTGCATGACTTTACTCAAATAAACTGGCTGTGTGGTCACTTAAATGAGCAAAGTCAATCAGGAATATAAATAAATTGCCTTGCTGTCCAGCTGATCATTGTCCTCTTGTTAGTCTTCCTCCTCCTCTCAGCAATGCAGGATCGGCACAGACGCACCCACGGAACAGCAAAGCCTGAGCTGAAATGCAGCTCCTGAGCCAGTGGTGGAGTGTGTATGGATGGAAATGTGCATTCTAGTTGCATCTGAGGTTTCTCACAGCTTTTTCCTGGCCTAGGTGTTTACAGTCTGATCCAACTTTGCACAGGTGCCCCATACCGTAGCTGCCTGTGAACAGAGCCTGGAAGATGGGGAAGAGATTCCAGAGAAGGCATACGGAAAATGATGGTTATAGACTGGTCAAGATAACAGCAGCCCATGGGCCCACTGAGGGCCCTGGCAGCAGCTCAGTTAAAATGTTTTGTAAAGATCTTTTTAACTATTCATTTCTGTTTAAAAATGGAGTCCCCTTCTCATACTTCTTTCTCCTTGCTACATCAAATATTCACGAGTCCATGCACATCTAGGCTGTCATTTTGCTTAAAATGAACCAAAAGTTTCTTTCTGATTTTAGTACTTTACATTGACTATTTCATAGTGAATTCATATTATTTATTGTTGCACAACGTTTATGTGACAAAAAACATGGTCCAAGGTTCTGAGTTCAGTTTGTCTTGATAGAAATGACAGTTCACTAATTTGCTCCAAAAAATGACAATGGCATATAATCAAATTTGAATGCAAGAAAAAAAAATCAATTATGGAACTGCATACAGTTTCACATAGCCTTTGTCAATAAAAGCTATTAAACAGTAACAAATTGACTTTCAGACACAGCTACTGAGAGTATCAGCTAAGTATATGATCGATCTAGCAGGGATTGCTGGGCAGAATTATTGCTAAAAAATCAGTCAATACATCTTTCTACAATAACTTTATCTGAATGTTTTCTTCAGACTGCATAAGGCTGAATATCTCATATATGGAGAGAAATGAAGACATACGTATCTAAGTCAATAGTCACTATGTCAATGGAAGTGCCTTCGCTGTCTCAATCCTTATTTTGGAAGTCCCAAATGTCACATGTTGTGTTACTAAAAACTCAGCAAAAACTCTGGGGCTGTCTTTCCAGTAACCTGGAAGTTTAGTTGTGTGCAGTGAAAATTCATTCTAGATGTATCAAGAGTCACTAGAGCACAGTAGAGAGAGATTCTAAGGCATCTATCCTGATTCCAGATTGTTGGACAGCACATCAGGTGCCATTATGGATGTGAGAACTGTGTGGTCACTTAGCTGTTCTTCCCAGTATGTGAATGTGGGTTACATCCATGAATTTATGATTTCATAAATCAACTGACCAGACAGCCATCTTACATCTTGACCAGCTAGAAATAGTTTTCACTTCAAGTCCAGACTCTTCTTTACTCTCAGATCCTTCACTGCAACAACATATTGGTGTCAAGTGCCCCTCCAGTGCTGCCCAGTATCAGCATGATGCCAGAGACAGCACTGTACAAAACAATTCAAGAAACCAGTAGTAGTAAACCACAACACTGAGAGAATCCTTACTATTGCTTGTTAAGAGCTTGCAAGCCCGCTTAAAACTCTCTTATATTAAAATGTGTAGCAACTATGCCAATGAATGTGCAGCAGATCTGCAGCCATCTGTGACATCACAGTCATAAGCAAAGAGGTGCAAACCATTCCACTCCAGTTAAAGCTCAGTTTTTCTTGTTGCAGCATTCCATGAGATAACAGTACATGAAGAGAGAGACCTGGTAGCTTTTTTTCCAGATAAGAACAGTTACGCCACATGGACATTAGCGAGTGCAGTTTGCCTGAAGTTCCAGATTTTAATTCATTGCACTCTCCTTTTTCCTCCCTCAATAATCCCTTTGCAGTCAACAGACTGCAGGAGAAAACACCCACATGATTCAAACCTTTTTTGATTAATAATTTTGCCAAAATTTTATATAGAATTCCATTGAAATAGGGATAAACAGTATATATTTTCAATTCATTCTTCCTAAACCTCATTTATACTCTATATGTGCTTGATAATAGCTCTATGCAGCTATAGGAACACAGTTCCATGGATTGGGGCTGCCCAACAGTTGGAAGCTCATTTTAGAGTTTTGTAAGAGATTGAGTCCCTGCACTGTCTGAAAGGCAGAGAAACTACATGAGCACGAGTTATCCATGGAGCACAACTGGGGGTGAGAGCAGGACACAGGTGCAGTAAGTACCAGAGTAGAGGCACAGGTTAGTCTGTAGCAGCTGTAAGGGTCACACTAGAGATTCTGATCTATGCTTTGCAAATTGAAAGCTTTATTAAAGCTGATTGTTTAACAGCAGGGAACTAGGCCTATATCCTTACACCAGCACCATTTTCCTGGCTTCCAAAGACAAAGGCCTTTGGGTTTGTGTGCTTTGCAGAGAAAAGTTTAGAAAGAAAGCATTTCCCCACATGCCATCAGAATAGTTCAGTGAGAAAGGTGAGATAAAGACTAGTTCAGTTTCAAGAAGATAAGAATGGAAGACAGAAAAGAAGGGAATAATTTGAGGTCATCTGCACTTCAATGAAAGGGATAAAAATGCTCATCTGTAGAGCATAACTCATCTTTATTTTTTTTCTTTTGTAAGGAGTAGATTTTAATGCTGTTTATATATAGAACAAGGCAATGACAACCAAATCTCCTAAAAACAGTTCTCCACTGCCTAATATTGTATTCAAGAAACACTTACCTGGCAGACACTCATGTTCCCGAAGATCACTTTTGTGTATTGCCCATATAATTCTGTCTCTGTTTCATATTTAGACTCTGTCCTCCAGAATACAAACCCAATAGCACTAAATTGCTTAGTCAGACTTTTGACTTCTTACATTAAGGGCTGAGACAGCTGTTCAACAGTTTAAGCTAGAAAAAGAAGATAAACACAGCTAATTCTCCTTTTTGCTTACTGCATGGGCAGCACAAATGACAACTTGTGTGTCAACACAAGGTAGGGGAAGAAAGTGAAGAAAGGGGAATGGGCAGCTGAGGGAGGATGGCCCTTTTACTGACCCAAAAGGTTTATCATATGGTGACCTTAATTAATGAAGTTGCTACAGAAAAATTTAATGGAATATCTTGTAACAAATTGCCATCAGTAATAGCTTACCTGAAAGAATTATACCATGTTGTGCAGGCAGATGAAAAAATAGTACTACCATAAGTTGTAATATACTGAGAGAAAGTCTCTATGAAGCTAAAATCAGATATTTTATTTTCCAGATTCCTCCTTATTTATTAAGCTTTATAAACTTAGGTGCTGAGCTAGATTAAAACTGTCTTGTTCCTGTGAAGCCTGCCAAAATGCAATATGATCTCCAAGGAAAGTTGAAAAAATTCTTTCTTCTTTAAGAATAGAGAGATGATATATTTGGAAACCTGACTTATTTTGAAGGTGCCTGTCAAACTTGCATGAGGTGGGTAGTTCTCTATAAAGTACCTTTGCCACAATGTAAGAAAAAGTAAAATGGCTTTTAACCCTCAAAACACCTTTCTTTCCTCATTAGCTTTTTATCCTCAAAAATGCCGAATAGTCAGTCAACACAGAACAGGAGTAGAAAGGGAAAGACATTTGACTAAAGGTGCAGAGAGCTGACAAAATAAACACAGGTAAGAGGTGGGAAAACAGGTTATGTGAAGAAGAATGGAGTGGAGGTGAAGGGGAGGGAAGGTAAAATGTTTGTCCTTCTTAGTGTTTTCTGGCCTTCTTGTGCATTTCTTTTTTCAGGACTTTAAAAATACCCAGCAGTTATTGGAAATAAACCCCCAAAAACTAAAAGCCAAACCCAACTCCTTCTCACTCTGCACACCTTCAAAAGAGTCAAAGACTGTGGGATATGAAAAGCACTTTCTTAATTCTATTATTCAATTACATTTATGTTTAATTTAGGCAGGACCTCATCCTCATGTATATATTTAAGGTGCTTTAGAAACTGATGTGTCTTATGAAAATACTAATTATTATATCTTAATCTTCTTCCCCTTGAGGTCACCTACTCAGAGAGGCTGAGCTGTGCTGCCTAATCCATATCCACAGTTACAGTACTAAAGAATTTGCAGAGTTTTGTCAGTCCCACACTCTCAAAACATAATGCATATAAAAGAAGTTCCTACAAAATCACCGGAATTAAAAATTACTCAAATTGTATTTCAAGACTTTAATATGTTCTGGTGAAATAATTATCTAATTATATATAAATCAGATTCTTATCTTTTGTACAGAACACTAAGGATAAACTAAAAGGAAACAACCATTTAATGTTTTTAAATATATCCTAAGAAAACTTTTTAATAATAACATATACAATTTGAAAATCAGCATAATAAATGGATAATTTCCAAGTAGTTAATCAGGCCTTTTTTTTCCCAGAAACTTGCAATTGAAGGTAAATACTTTATACTATTGGAGCTCTTCCATATTTTCTAGTTGCCAGATGTTTGTGCTTTATACAGGACTCTTTCCAGTTGTAGATTATCACTGACATATCTTATTATCTCTGAGTACTGAGTTTTGAAAGAAGCTTGTCAGGTTTCAATAAATCCTTGGACGTCAGACAAACAGCAAACTCCCTAGAAAAAGAGGAACAGGCATCCCAGCAACAACTAGAATAGTTAAAATAGATCAACACATTAAGCTGTAAGTGCAATGACTCTGCACGTAAGTAGTTTAGAACATGCAACTAGAGAATACCAGAGCTTTAGACTGCCCTTTTATGAGTTGCTTTTTTTCTTCTTAATGGCTGCTTAATCCATGCTGTATTTTCAACACCTTGTGTAAAGTCAAATGAAGCAGAGAAGAAAAGAAATAGATCTACCTCTATTGACATTGCACCAACAAACCCTTTAAATACAGAAGAAAACTGGAAAACAAGAACTGTGATTTCATTATTACTTTCTCGCCCATCCAAAATGTATTTTTATGTTATCAATCTTTTTCTTTTTTGCCATGTAATTATAGGTACCATACTATCTGCTTTCTGATATGCACTAAATAAAGTTGATAATGACTTAGTCTTTTGAGGTGTTGACAGATCAAATCTGTCTTATCTTAGTGCTGGTTTAATAAACCCAGTTGCCTGCTTCAGCTGTCAGAATAGCTCACAGTGCTGCCATAGCAAAATGGGCTTAAGGGAACATGTGCTCCTGCCTCAGCTGCTTCTATGCAAAGCCCAGGACCTGAGTGCCTTAACAGCCATAATTCAGGCAAACAGTTGTCTGACTTGATCTATTGGAACCCATAGCTGTCTGTCACTTCCCACTGGCTGATGCTGTGTAAGGTTTAGGAGAATGGAATATGCACTTGGGTATCTGTGACTTCAATTCATTGATTATACCTGGACTGTCAATGTTACACCATCAGAATGTGCTTTTTTATGAAAGAGCCTGCTTGCCTAATTTCCCTGAGATTTCCTTTTGGATTGCCTTTGCAGTCAGGCTCCTAACTCAAGCCAACAACAAGCAAAAAGCAATTTCTTCTGCCAACCTTGAAAAAAAGATTAAAATTCCCAGCTGAGGGCGGCTTGCTCTGCTAGGATGGGAGGACAGTGCCTTCAGTCAGGACAGCCAGATTGCCTGAACACATCGTTTGAGTCTGCAGACAAGGCACAAACCCAAATCTTTTGTTCTTGGTTACATTAATGATCTGGTAGCACTTGTTTAACAGTAAAAAGGTTCTTTCTTGCCCTTTCTTCTCCACTGTCTGCAATGTTTTTATGTAAAGGTTTGGCCACTTCTTACCTCAGATGCAGCTTAAATTAATCATACTCTACAAATTGCCCTGGCAGCCAAGAAGGTAAAATGCATTCTGGGGTGCATTAAGCACAGTATAACCACCTGGTCAAAAGAAGGGATTATCCAGCTGTATTCAGCATTGCAGCAACCTCACCTGGAGTACTGTGTGCAGTTCTGAGCCCCACAATTTAAGAAGGATGGAAAGGTCCTTGAATGTGTCCAGGAGATGGCTGGTGAAAGGGCTGGAAGGAATGTCCTGTGAGGAACAGATAAGGACTTCGGGTTTGTCTAGTTTAGAGAAAAGGAGGCTGAGGGGCAACCTCATTGCTCTCTACAGCTTCCTGAGGAGGAGTAGAGCAGATGCTGATCTCCCTAGTATCCAGCGACAGGACATGTGGGAATGGTTCAAAGCTGTGCCAGGGAAGGTTTTGGACATCAAGAAGCACCCCTGAAAGGGTGGTCAAACACTGGAACAGGCTTCCTGGAAAGGTGATCAATGCCCCAAGCTGGTCAGTGTTTAAGAGGCATTTGAACAGTGTCCTTAATAACACACTTAAACCATTGGTCAGTCCTGAACTGGTCAGGCACTTGGACTAGATGATTGTTGTAGTTCCCTTCCAATTGAAATATTCTAGTCTGTAAAAGTCTTTGTTTAGAAATACACGGGTAAGCCTCCATAACATACTTCTGCAATGCATCTGAGGGTTCTTCAAGATGAATATGTGCTTACATTTTGGCTGTTTTTCAAGGCTGTATAAACTTGAACTGTTTAACTAGACTGTGGTTTAGTTCACAGTGAAAATGTATGTTAAAGGTCAAGTTTCAGATTGCCACAATCCTGAAGTGCTTATAATTCAGGCTGTACTTTTGGCAATATTTTCATTTCCCTATTTCATCAAGTATTTAGACTCCAGTCACTTATTATTCAATCTTATAGGACTACCCCTTCCCCAATCCCTCAGAAGGTAGGCTATATATTATCAACCTTGGTCTCTGAATGCCTAAAGCAAGCATAAGCAAAACACTCTCTCCTAGGACTCAAACAATGAGTTAAGGGTTTTCTCAACATTAGGAAATGCTACCAGTGGAAATAAAGACACTAGTGCAAGCAGACTGGATTTAGGCATGTTTTGTTCATTTTGGTTGTCAAGTGGGGTTTTTTCCCTTCTTTAATTTGATAGCAAACTGTCAGTGGGGTAAAGGAAAACCCTGCTTTTAAACAGAAAGGAGCACACCAGGTAGCAGCAGTTCACACTGCTTCAGTTATGATCAACCAAGAGGCAACAGAGTTGGTCCAGCGTTTCCTCTCATATAGCCTCTAACTGAGGGAGCATTTCAGAAACAGCTAACACCATCAGGCCTCTAGCAAGCCTTTTGGAAGTACAAGAGAAGAAATCTGCTGTGATGAAAAGCTCAAAAGGGTAATGTCTTGGTATGTGGTTTATTTCAATAAAGAGAGAGGGGCACTGTCTTTGTACAGAGACAAGAGCATTGTAACAGAATCACAGAACCACAGAATATCCTGAGCTGGAAGGGACCCCCAAGAACATCGAAGTCCAGCTCCTGGCCCTGCACAGAACAAGCCCCAAGGATCACACCATCCTCATTGTCCAAATGTTTCTTGAACTCTGATGGACTTGGTGCTGCGACCACTTCCCTGGGGAGCTTGTTCCAGAGCCCAACCACCTTCTGGGTGAAAAAACTTTTCCTGATATCTGACCTAAAGCTCCCCTGACACAGCTTCATGCCATTCCATTGGGTTCTGTCACTAGGCATCAGAGAGAAGAGATCAGTGCCTGTCCTTCCACTTCCACTCCTGAGGAAGTTGTAGACCATGATGAATCTCCCCTCAGCCTCCCCTTCCAAGTTATTATTAAATACAGCTAAAAGTGTCAGTAGAAATACACCTTTGATGGCAAAGTTTATAACAGATGACTCAAACCCTTCTTCTTCAAACCAACAACTCATCCGCTTTTTTTTCCCCCTGGAGAAGCACATGGGATGGAGAACAACATGATTTTGGCTGAAGGCTGAGGGGAAAGGAGTATTTGAAAACACTCATATTTCCCTTGTTGACATCCCTCCAAGCTTAACCTGCCTTATTACAGGATACACTGGTTCCTCCACACCTGAGTGATTCACAGACTTACTCCAGAGCTATACGGTGCTACTCCAGCACTAAGAGGGAGCAGAAGAGTTGTGTTGTTATGTGTATGACTGAAATGTATGGTGTTAGTTCAGCAGAAAATTGTGACAATAAGGATTCTTCCCTTGTACTTGGCACTGGTGGGGCCACACCATGAGTAGTGTCCAGTTCTGGGTCCCTCAATTCAGGATGGACATTGAGGAGATGGAGTGAGACCAAAGAAGGCAATAAAGCTGGTGAAGAGTCTGGAGCACAAGTCCTGTGAGGAGCAGCTGAGGGAGCTGGGGGTGTTTAGCCTGGAGAAAAGGAGGCTCAGGAGTGACCTTATCATTGTCTGTAACCTCCTGAGAGGAAGTTGTAGCCAGGTGAGGGTCGGGCTCTTCTCCCCAGTAACAACTGATAGGACAAGAGGCCATAGTCTTACACTGCGCCAGGGGATATTTAGGTTGGACATTAGGAAGAATTTCTTCACGGAAAGGGTGATTAAGTAGTGGAATAGGCTGCCCAGGGAGGCAGTGGAGTCACCATCCCTGGAGCAGTTTGAGGAAGGTCTGCACATGGTCTAGTCGACATGGTTGTGTTCCATCGTGGGTTGGACTAGATGCTCTCCGAGGCCTTTTCCAAACTAGTTGGTTCTATGTTTCTGCGATATGGCACAGTGCCTGGAGGGCTGCATTTCCCCCCGTTCTGCCCTGCAGCCAAGGGCAGAGCCGCGCTAGGGCCGCACTACAGTTCCCGGCAGGCCGCGGGGGGCGATGCGGGCGGTGCCAGGGCGGGACGGGGCGGGCGCCGTTCGGAGCTCTTCGCCGCGGCCACTGAGGGGCTGCCATGGCCGTGCCCGCCGGGCCCCTCAAGGTCTGCATCGTGGGCTCGGGGAACTGGTGAGTGCGGCCCTCCCTGGGAGCGCGGACACCGCGGCGGCCGCCTCGGCCTGGCCTTCGCTGCGGCGCTGCCTGCGCGGGCCTCGCTGTCGCTTCCCGCCCGGCCGGAGGGAGGGAGCGAAAGAGGGAGGGCTGCGCGCCGCGGCCGCGCTCCGTAACGGGGC